>JAUUDW010633042.1:0-12874 GCA_032361385.1 Panulirus guttatus
ACTCTCTACCTTCTCATGTCTTTCCCAATAACTGTGACCTGGCTCATTTCAAGAGACATGTTTTTCACTTTCTCAAAGATCTGTAAATACTTTCCCTGTATGTTTTTCCCACTTTCTCAATTCTCTGTATTTCAATTTGGGCCCATCCTTGATGTGGACTTTTGTCCATGAGTGTAGCCTTCAACATGAAAAAAAAAAAGATAATAGTTCATCATCCTTAGCTGATGATCTTGGAGCAGTTCTATTCTTCCAGACTATTTATTTGTGGATTTTAGATTTAAGGGTTGGCATAGCCTTTTCCTTGAGGCATGAAGTTCATGATGGTTGATAGGAGATAGATAAAGGACTCTAGTAGTGGTAGAGATCATGTAAGAGTGCTTACGGCTGAGGTGATGAAAATGCAGTAGGTGCATATATTTGTAATCTATATAGAAAACAGGTTTTTGGACTTTTTTTTTTTTGTCAATGCCTCTGGATGCCTCAGTTATACTGTAACGTATTTTTTGTAAATTTTTTTCTAATGTTTAGGTTGGTAGTGTCTTTTTCTCTCCAAGCTCTGCTGGCGTGTGTAGGTTTCATTAGAATATTTTGTACTATACAGTACAAAAAAGAATTGCTTCTAGTCAGAAAGTAGTTTTTCCTTTTTTGAATGAAAAGTGATATCTAAGAAATATGTTTCTCCTTCCATAGTAAACACACAGTCAACCCAAGAAAATTTGGAATGGAGTTCGTTTTGGTAGATAGGGAGATAGATGTAGAGCTCATGGAAATAAAACTCCTGTGGTGTAAGAAACCCAATGGTGATGTTTACAATATTTTTCAAAGACATTCTGTACATTGGTTTGCATTTAGACAGGTAAGAATGTTATCTTCCATTTGACTAACAAGAAGTCTAAGAATGAGGTTGTCTCTGGTTAAGTAACTAAGGCAGATCAGTGAAAGATTTGGGAGGAACGCAGACACTTGGGAATTAATATTGGTCAGTATGTCATGTTAAGTGTGGGAATGGATGAATTTGATTTTTACAGTGATAACTGAATTCAGTTTGAGGATCTCCTGTATGTTGTTTTCAGTCCTGCTTTTTAGTTAATCAGATTTTAATTTGTTTTAACTCAGATTCTTTGGGAGGAAACTCAAAAACTATCATGGTTGCCAACATAGGCCCTGCAAGCTACAATTATGATGAGACGATAACAACCCTCCGTTATGCTAACCGTGCCAAGAACATAAAGAATAAACCAAAGATCAATGAGGATCCAAAAGATGCCATTCTTCGAGAATATCAACAGGAACTTGCACGACTTAAGGTGAAGTCACTTTCTCACATGTTTTATTTCTGTATGGTCCCACAAGAGGTAGTGTGCTTGTACAGACCAAATGTTTGCTCTGAAGCATTTGTGGGTCATATACCTAGAGAAAGTGTGTATTGTATGTGGCAAATATGGACTTGGAAAAAGTATGTGGGAGGGTTGATAGAAAGGTTTTGTGGAAGGTGCTGTGAATATATAGAGTAAACTGAAAACTATTAAATACAGTTAATAGTTTTTACTGGGAGAATAAGGCATGTATGGGAGTAGGAAGGAAGGTGATTTTCAAGTGATGATGCACAGTATTACTTTGCAGGCACAGCTCACACAGCGTGGAGGGAAGAAGAAAAAGAAAAAGAAGCATGTTGAGGGAGACACAGCTGAGGGTGAGGAGGAAGAAGAAGATGGTGTTGATGAAGAAGGTATATTACATCAACAACAGGAACTGGAGGTGGAGAGGAATCGCATCCTTAATGATCAGCACATGATTGAAGAGGTCAGGAAAATTTCACTTTCAGATTTTAGGTGATATTGTAATTCTCACTCCAAATAACCTTTCACTTTCAGAATATTTTAGCTTGGACTATATTCTTTTGTTGTCCATTTTTGGAAATTCCATGGTCTTCAGATTGTCTTCTGTGTCACTCAGATGGTCCCGAAGATTACAGTGAGAAGAGATTTCAAAGTTTTGTTTTTACTGATATTGTGATGAGCATTTTAGGTTATTATATTTTATGTCTTCCCTGGTATAATGACTACAAATTTGAATGGCTCTTTGTAGGATATACTGTGCTTGATGGCTTGCAGTGTTTGATAGTAGCCAGATTTTTTTAATTTGTTATAGTAATCAATGTGGCATGGGCAAAAAGAATCAAATCAAAGCTATTTCCATGTTAGGGCAAATAAAACCCCCCGTAGATATGGAATAGGTGTTCATAAAAGAATTGATTATGGCATTCCCAGCAGTGTAGCGGTTAGCGTCCCTGACCATGACGCATCCACGGGCCGCCCAGGGTCGAGCGCATATGTTCGAATCCTGGTTGCAGCAGTCGGTCCACAGTCAACCCAGCTGTTCATCCACCCCTAGGGCTTGGTCGATAAAATGGGTACCTGGCTCAGGCTAGGGTATATATATATAGCGTTAATGGGATGGCCTTGATTAGGGCCTCAGCTGCCCGTGCCGTCTCAGCTACCATAAAAAAAAAAAAAATATGGGGTTACCAGGATACTAAGAGGATACAGTTATGCCCAACATGTGTATGTTATTGCAGGGTTTAATTGCAGTGTTTTGAAATTAAAGAAAGAGCCATAACGGGAAATTTGATTTTAGTTCTATTGACCTCATCCAGATACCTACTTACCCTTTCCAAGATGTTGCAGAGATCTGAGATTAGAGAGGAGATATATTCATTGCAAGAAAATGAGCAAGGAATAGAGTAAGGAAGGGATTGAAAACTAGTTCCAGTATGTAAATTGGAATCATTGGCAGAAAAGTGAATATGGTTAGAGGTATTCCTTCATAGGGATAGGCTGCACCTAAGAAGAGAAAAGTTTGGCTTTAAGACAGATGAAATAGGTGAGCAAGGATTGGAGCTAGATGAAATAGGTGAGCAAGGATTGGAGCTAGATGAAATAGGTGAGCAAGGATTGGAGCTAGTTTGGAGGCTTATCCTTTAAGAAAAGAAAAGGTATGCAATCCAGACCAGATTCCTTGCCCACCTGTAGTTAGGAGAGTATTTGGAGGATCTTGTGTGATGTGAATGTAGGAGAGAGCACAGGTTTAGTGGGAGGAGATGGGCAAGAAATATTCAAAGTAGTGTTAGAGGAGAATGAGGTACCAGAAAAAGGACTTTATCTGTAGGATAATTAGCTATGGATTGATCATATTGAGAGAGAGAGGAGTTAAGGTTAAGTTAGAGAAATTGCTAGAGATATTTTCAGTTAAGGACAAGAAAAATTTGTCTGCCAATGAATTCAAAATAGTTATTTCTTTTTATGAAGCTTCACTTGACTCTACAAATAATGGTTTTGCTGTGATTCAGAGTGATAACGAAGGCAGATTGAGGTTTAGGAGAGGGGGAGATTCATGATCTGATGTGGTTTGTCCATGATATGACAGGTATGAAAGCAAGAGCAATCAATACATGTCTGGTCGAATGTAGATTTAGTAGAAGAAGGGATGTAGGACTCCAGTCCAACTTAGGTTACCTCCACTATATGGTAAGCACAGCTGGAGGTATCCCAAGAGGTGAAGCAGTACTTATACCAAGGAAAGTTGGTGCAATATCTGTGTATGAATGACCATTGAGCAATGGAGGTGGATATGCCCAGTTGAAAGTGACCGAGATAAGATTGAGGGCAGAAATAGTCTGTGTATGTTGAGAGGGTTCAGAGGTATAAAAAGAGGTCGAGTATGTTGGAAGAGTGGTCATGGCAATTTTGAACTCTTGTTGGATGTTTGATTATTTGCTGTAGATTGTTGAGGAAGGAAAAGGAAAGGTCTCAGCTGCATTAGGATCACCCGGATTTGAACGTAACCAATTTGAGGTGCAAATTGAAATCCCTTGCTCAGAGGATTTCAGTGCATGGATGTGAAGAGAGCAGTGCTTCATGGCAGTGAGCCAGAGAGGTGTACATATTTGGGGAAATCTAAGGGAGAGGGAAATATACAAAACATAAAAGCAGAGTTGTATAAATTTGGAGCCTGAGGGCTTTAGAGTTGGTGAGACTTCAGGATTTACATTGTGAGCAGTGGGTGTTTGCTTCACTACAGAAAGCACAAGCACAGCCCTTTGGAGTGGAGACAATGGTAAAAATTAAAGTAAGAGATTTGATAGTGTAGAGGAGAGGCAGCCTTGGAGAGTTAAGTTTCAGTGAGAAAAATTTGTTTTGGGGTGGAGGAAAACAGATAGTATTCAACAAAGGGATGGGTGGATTTGAAACCAGAAACATTGCAATGTCTGAGGAGATGGCATAGGTCCCAGTTGCTTGTTCTGATGTGTGATGGGATGACATGTGTTTTTATGATTTAGAGAGTTATATCTTGGGAGGGGATGCATTGAAAATAGTTTTAGCAACTGTTTTGTGTTTAATGGGTGATGCACATATGCAAGTGTTTCATTGCACTAGTATTTGTTGGGGATTTAGTTGTTTGAAGTGTAAGTGTAGGATGCGTTCTTTTTTCTGGATGGGAGTATGATGATTTGTGAGGGAGTGGCAGGGATGAATGTGATAGTGTGTGACTTTAGTAAGTTGTGAACTATACCATATATTAACCTCAGATGAATGTATTCCCATTCTGTTTCTGACTTCCTGTTACTTATGCAGCAAACTGAAGCCTATCTTAGAATTAGCATGTGATGTATTACTGTGGCATACCCATAAGGCTCCATACTTTTAATGCATTTTACCCACTTTATGTACAATAGTTCTTCCTGCCTACAAGACTCCAGAATCGTTGTACAGCATATCTACATTTTACCAGTAAGGTATACAGCATGCCTGCATTGCTTCATAATATTTCTGCAGTTTATGCACACTGCCTCAGAATGTTTATTTACTTACTCTTTTAAAATGATTGTTTCCAGGAAAAGCAGCGGTACTTAACAGAGTTGAAGGACAAAGAGGCAGTGTTGATAAGTACTAAAGAAGCTCAGGAGAAGCTTCTGGGACGCATACAGACAATGGAATCAAAGCTTTTGTGTGGTGGCAAAAACATTATTGACCACACCAATGAACAGCAGAGAGCACTACAGCAAAGAACTCAAGAACTCATGGAACAAAAGGTTTGTCATATCAGTTGTGTTTACCTTATACTGCGGTGGATGCAACAGTATGGAAGATATCCAAACTTTCCATATGAGAATATTCCCAGGTTTTCATAGGTATTCATTACTTGTATTTTTGTATCTATCCAATATTGGTCATTTGCCAAAGTTTCATTATATTTCATACACCTATATTCTTGTATATAGTGATCATTTCTGTTTCTCATATGTTTTCCATTATAGGCTAGTTATTAATTTTTTGTTCCATTGCTAAGTTTGCTGTTTGTTTCTCTTTGTATTTGATACAAACTTTGAGATTCTCTCCATCACTTTGTAGGAATCACTGTGTCTTCCCGCTTTATATTTGGGTTTTCAGGACCCCTTGTATTTTATTGCTAAACAAGATCTCGCCTTAAACTTCATTCTTCTCATGCTGCTAACCTCTAAAATACTTCATCAGTTGTAGTTTGTTCCTGAGCAACTTTTCTCCTGGTCCCTTTCATGATTTTTACTGCTGATAAGTCCTTGTCAGTGTTATAATTCATATGAACTTCCCTATCCCACCTTTACTTTACCCTGTGTGATCTCATTCTGCTCCACTTTTTTCACTGAATTTATAGTTTTGGCCTTTTTATTCACCATTGCTTTATGCAATGAATAAGTATTTACCAGGTACCAGAATTATAGTAGTGCAAATAAAGGACTTTTATACTAAGTATCATATATTAGTGAATTGGTAACAGAATTAACATTTTGAAAAAGTACTGCATTCTCTTAATGGATAAAGCTCAAAGTAAGTTAGTGTGCATAAATTGAAAAATATTCAGTATTCCATTCAAGACAGATAGAATGGACAATCAAATTTCATTTAATGTTATGATTTAATATTGGTTTATTTTTCATTACACAGAAAAGAGAACGAGAAATGCTGCAGTTATTAGAAAAGGAAGAGGAATCATCCTGTGAGATTGCTTCCACCTTTTCTTCACTACAGGGAGAAGTTGAAGCTAAGACTCGTAAATTGAAAAAGTTATTTGCTAAACTACAGTCAGTCAAACAGGAAATGGCAGACCTTCATGAAGAATTTTGTCGAGATCGTGTTGATCTTCAGCATACTCAGGATGTTCTCACCAGGTCTGCTGGGCAGTATTTCATGTGAAGTCCTGTAATAAGAAAGCTAGATTCTGTGTCATTCATTTTTCTGTCTGACTCATCTACATTGAGGCTATACCATTCTTGAGATTTCTTAGTTAAATCAGACCATTGCTAATTGTGGTAAACTCACTTTACATCATTGGCTCTTTTATAATGTTTACGATAGTAATTATGATGAATTAATTTATAGATAAGGCTTAACCATATGTCTTGAGCAATGTGTTCTGTATGTTGAAATTGGAAAAGTTTCTTTTTCTGTAGTTGACTCTCTTATACTAGTACTTGCATTTTCAAGCCAGGTCATCCAAGTGCATGATATCCATAAGATTCAAAGAAAATGGAAATCATGAGCTCGTGAAGTGGGGGTCATCTTTTCTACCCTTCCATCATGGCTTTTCATGAGCCTTCAGTAGATTGTTTAAATATATCTTAATTCATTTGCAGTCTTTTTTCATGATATTACTTTAATGTCTTTGACTTAGAATGAAATATTTTGTGAAAGTATGCTTAGTATATGAATTCTTTTACCGGGATTGTACCTTTACACAGGAGAGACTGTTTTCTCAATCTGACTGTTCAGCTTAAGCACTTCATTCCCTAATTCTATTATAGTGGTTTTCTTGAATTATTTTTTTGAGGACTTTGTAAACCATTCACATGAATTCCATTCCATCCTTGCATGTCTCACATAATCTCTCTGTGGCTAATATTTGAACCATTGTTTTATTGATAAAGATAGTAAACATGCAGGAGATGGGATGGTTAGAGGATCAGCCCTTATTTGCCTTTACAGGGCATCTGATTAATGAGAAGCAATGTGGTTTCAAGAAAGGTGGAGGGTGTGTGGACCAAGTGTTTGCTTTGAATAAATACTAGGAGAATGATAGTGACTTGTGTGTGGCAATGACAAATATGGGTAAAGATAAAGCATAAGAGTAAATAGTGATGGTTTTTGAAAGCTGCTGTGTATATATGGGGAGAACTGAAATTTATTGAAATGCAATGAGGATTTCTTACCAAGAGAATAAGGCATGTGTGCAAATAGGAAGGGGGGAGGTTGAGTGTGTCTTAGTGAAAGTGTATCTGCATCAGGGATTTGTAATGTCACCATGTTTGTTTTAATTGTTCATGGATGGGGTGGTGAGGAGGTGGATGTGAGGGAATTAAAACAAGAAATGGGTCTGCAATATTCTGGGGTGTGTGAGGAGAGCAATATGCTGTCTGTGGACTGAAACAGGACATATTAAGTGATAGAATTGTCTGTGAGGTTTGTCTGTGGATGGCTTCTTTATATCCCATATGAGAGCATGAGAAAGGATGTGTCTGTATGAGACAATTGTTTGTTTGCTCATTAATGAGGTAGAACAAGCAAACAATAGACTTTCACTCACATTCATTCCCAAGCTATGATGTAGAATGTCTTAATTCTGAGCCGACCATCCAGTTAAACCTCACAGACTGTTCCTGGACCATTTCATATGTTCTAGTTCAACTTATTGATAGCTTATTCTGCAAGTCATGAAATACTTCACCCTAGGCCATACAAGTACTAATTTGCCTGACTAGCCAAACAACACTCATTCACTTTCTTGAAGAACTCGGCTACAGTTACATCCACCCTCTGCCACTGTGCCGCTCTTCATCTTAGGTAAGGCACTCACAACCTCCTCCCTTTTCATCAATCAGTTCTTAGGTCTCTGTATTCACATGCCACCTCATCCCAAAACAATGTCCTCCACCTTATCATTTCACACGTTCAACAGTCCTTCAAAATGCTCTCTCTGTATCTTTTTCTCCTTTTCTTTACCTGTTACCACTTTCCCATCTGCTTTCTTCACTGTCATTTCCATTTGTTCTCGTGTACTCTTCACTCTATTTACCTCTTTCCAAATAATTTCCTTATTCTTCATGAAGATCACTGATACTCTTTCGTCCTATCTCTCATTCACCCCTTTCTTCAGCTCCCATATATTTCTCTTAACCTTGTGCTGTTCTTTCTCATACACCTCCCAATAACTTGCACTCCTTCCCTGCATATATTGTTCTTACCTTACCTTCTTATCTTCCTGCCTCAGGATTCCCTTCTCTCTTCTTTGGGGCTCCTCCAGTACTCAATAAGCTGGCCTTGTCGACTGGGCCTGAGGGATTGTATGATATGTTTAAATGGTGTTTGTGTTGTTGAAGCGATGGTAGATGTCTAGGGTACATGGGAAGGACAGATAATGGAAGGACTGATGGTCCATAATGAGGGTATCTGTTTTGATGGTCTAAAGATAGTGGTAGAAACAGGATAGTCCTCTCGTAGTTTAAGTCTTGAAAGTTTATTTGTGATTTCTTTCATTAAATCCAGTGAAGACACAGGATATTCCCTTAATTTTGCTAAAGTTTGTCAGGGAAACCTCCTCATTCTTCTAGGGCCTTTACCCTTTAGTTTAACAAAAGACATCTCTTGTTGGCTGAAGAAGTTGGTCTCCCTTGCACAGCCTGGTCTAATTGCCAGAAACCCAGATGTCAGGCAGAGGGCCTCTGCCATGATCATTCTTACAAATCATATCCCAGGGAAAATCAGCAGAAAGATCTCTGGCACCCTTGTTAAATGTCACCTTTGTCTGGATGTACTGGAGCTCTTTTATATGGATTAGAAGGTCCCTCCTGCAGAACAGGGTTAAGATGCATGGACTCCAAACCAGCATTATAGGGAACTGTTTCTTATGCTCAGTTCTTTGTTTTTTAGTTCATATTATTTTTTCTCGGTTTTTCTCTAAGCCAACCTTCATCATATGAGTTCACTTACGGGGTTCCCAATGAGAGAGGAGAAATTAATGAAAAGATATTTTATGGGGCATATGCCGGTGTTATCCTCAGACTGAGTTAGGTAGAACTTTAACCCAGCAGTGAGTAGGTCAGTGATGTCATACCTATGGTAGCTGCTAATATGCCAAGAAAACCCCATGAAACAGTAAAACTAGGCATCTCTGGCTGGAGGGTTGTCACAGTGGGGATTCCTAATGGATTTCACATGAATATGTATGGGGCTTGGAGGTTCTACCCCCAGTGAGCCAAGGGCTTTTATTTGATTATGGAGCTCCACCTCAGAGATAAAAGTTTTTTGTTTTCCAAAATCTACATATTTTTTCACTTGATGGCCATGACTTAGACCTACAGGTACAAGCAGTATTATGTAGTTGGCATATTTGAAAGAGAAAAGAGCCTTTGAATTTCAGATTGATTTAAATTTTTGCTCCAATTTTATTATAGCTTTACTAGAACCTTATGGGACCTTAAGAGTCGAATTGACATGCTTGATAGTTAAATTCTTTGTACATAAAAGTTAACCAGCATTTTAAGATAGATATCAAAGATATTAAGTAGCCATACATTCATAGAATGCTGCACTCATGCACCATAGCAGAAGACTTGATATCAAGCTTTGTTTTGCTTTCAGAGAACTAAAACTAAAGGCACTTATTATTGAGAACTTCATTTCTCCAGAAGAAAAGCGCAAAATCCTATCCCGAGCCTTTTTTGATGATGATGAAGATGTATGGAAGGTGAGTGAAGATGGTGCACTATTATGGAGCATTTGACTTATACTACAGGTTTTCCTTGCTTTGAACACATTTCTTTTTACCAACTTTAGTGTTAAACAATTTGTAGTTAAATGTAACAAATTCATTGTAGATCATGCAGCTCAGAGTGGAATGATATGGCAAGAACAAAGTGAGCTCCTCATTTCAAGATATTTACCATGTCTCAAATGCTGCAAACATCATTTTTTTGAGCAGATTTTTTTGCTGATTCTAAAATGTGAATGGTTTGGAGGAATAGATTTTTTGTGGTTAAAAGAACTGGCAGATTCCACTCACTGAGTCTGAAAGGCTGGCAGATATGCAGATGCTGCAGGTATGTAGCCCATTTGGTGATCTGCCATACATTATCAAACTCAAGTTTACTTACAGCTCTTGCTGCTGTGAACAAGTGCTATAGAAAATATAATTTTTCCTATATGATGGCAATATCCTAACTATTCAGCTGCAGATTACTCATCATTACATTGGTTATTGTTTTTGCATATGATTATGAATCAGATTAAGTTTACTGTGATAATTTCAAATGCAGTTTAGTGAACCTGGAATGTTCTAACCTGTTAGCTAGGAGGTAAGATACTTGTACTTGTCTAGATTGTAAAGATGATTTGCTTTCTTATAAAAAGAAACATGCCATTTTTAAAGTTTATCCCTTTAAACTTCATGCTCTGTATCTAAGTAATGAATTTCTTGGAATGACATTTCTTCATCAGTACTAAGGTAGTTTTTCTGTTGTAGCTTCGGCCAGTGGTTCGCCAAACTGGTGGCACCTTGAAGAGACCAGTGTCATCAGCCTCCCGGAGACCAACTTCTGAGTATGCCAAGATGCAGGCCTCTGTAGACCACAATCCTAGATACAAGGTATTAGAAAAACTTAAGATATTTGATTGTTGTATGCCCTTAATTCTTTCATCATGTACCTCTAGTATTCACATTGGTAGTTTAGAATGCTGTAAAAAATGTGCCATATGATACGCGGTATGATTTTTGCACATTGCTGATAAGAGATTTAATCATTCATATCTATACCCAGCTTTCTGATAAGTGTGCCGTTGATTTTATATTTTTTTTCAATTTGACCCATTTGAAGTATCTCTTTGGAAAATTGGTATGATTTTATAACCTACAGCATGAAATATAAGCATATTGAATTTAAAGGCATGCATTTTTTAACCTGTTTCACCTGTGTCATCAAGTTAAAGTCTGTGTGTTTAATACCACTGTCTTTCTTTAACTTTTGTCTCAGTAGTTCTCTGTAACCGTACTTGTTTGATTTCATGGAAATTAAAGAAAGCAAGGCTGGCTAGATAACTTTTTAAGACAAGTTAAAGAAACACTTAGGAAATGAAAAGCTTATCACTGAATAAGCATGTGCAATGGCAAAAAAATTGTTTAGAGAGTGCTGTATGTCTTAACTTAGTTAGGTAAGATGTTCAGATGACACACTGAGATGAGCAGTGACAGATTTGTTTTATAGGAAAGTCTGGATAATCTGACTTCTTTATGTATGTACGTTCAGTGTAGGTATAGCAATGCATGTATGTTTTGAAGTTTGCATTCCAGTTTTATGTAGCACTGTGCTGCTGTCATGTCATATTAAAGGAAGACTTTAGTCTACCAAGCCTGTTAAAGCCTAAAGCAAAACTTTAGTCTCCCCAAACTGTTAAAACTTTGTCCAGTGAAAAGTGTTTGTGTAATCTCTTGTATCTTATCATTTACAAATTTTATGTTGATTAGAAGCTTACCTGAACATTTATATTTATTATTTTCTTTTGTCAGTTGTGCTTGAACTTCCTTTCATTATTGTGATATCATTTCAATTTTGCTAAAACATATGGCTTTATCTTTGCATAGGGTATCAGCCCAGGTGACAAAGTTTAGATACTGCAGAGATATTATTGTGGCAGTGTTATCACCCCTGTACATGCCATGATAACTAACACCAGTATAGCAAGTCTGCTTGGCTACAGGCTCAGACTTGCATCTCATGGATAGTAAATGCAGTGCTAGTATCCATTAGTACTTCATCAATGTTTATATTATTTTTTCATATTTTTCTTGGAAATACAGTTTACAATCTTAATCAGGGAGAAAACATAATGGTTGTTGAGTTGGATCCTGCTGTGCGTACAACAAGAGACTGGGAAGGTCCAGTAGTTGCTCCTCGAGTTGCTGCTGCTCTGGAAGCTGCGCTGATGCCACTTGATGATGACCTCAGCATTGATGCTTCTCTTGCTACGTTAAACCGCTCTCAGGCAGTTAGATCAACTCGAAAAGAGAAGACCAAAGGAAAGTAAGTCAGTGTTTTATAACTAGTAATGTATTTTGTCCTTCCTCTTTATGTTAGATATATGATGGCTTTTTGCAATTTGATGGATGGAAGACTTACTTTTTAGTATCCTAATTATTTCTTCTTTTTTTGACCTCATTTGCATTATTTCTTATGCACTTTCTATAAATGCACGATTAAATGGTAACATTATCTCAACACAGTAATTTGTTGCATATGATGTAGATGTCTCTTTAATTTTATTCATCACATATGACTTGCTTACTAGAAATATTTTTGATTTTGAGACAGTGTGGCAAACTTGACATTATTGGTTATTGTGTTTTTACTAAATGTTGACTATTTCTTTTTTTTGTTATTTGTATATTGCTTATTTTTGTTGTTAGTTGTGATTTTTCCCTAATTTTCCTCAGAAAATTGGTGTACTTTTTGCATTTTTATTCATGCAGAACTTTTCTGTAAATATTTTGAGCATTGCTATTGCTCGCAGACATTATAAAATGTAGACACATGCAGTTAAGAGTGTTTGGAGAGAAATTCTGCATTCTTCCCCAGTAGACAATATCACCCAATAGTAGCCCTTGTCACTAAAACATAAAGAGTTCAGAGTCCTTTGCATAGAGTACTGCGTTTTGGCTTTTGGCTTTCAAGAGTATTTAGGATTGAGATGATGATTTTTCCAACATTTTCAGGTTGTCCCCATGTGGTAATGATGAGATTGGTGCTGTAATAAAAAATTACAAACAGACCATGAGTACAATCATTCCT
>JAUUDW010633043.1:0-11207 GCA_032361385.1 Panulirus guttatus
AATGTCGCTCCTTCCCGGAGTTCATAAATGGTTAACACACACCGCCTTCATCAATAGTGTGTCAAGCTTGCACAGAAATTCCTTGTGCTTGTGTTGATTATAAATCATAAATTTTCATGATTATTAAGCGCAATCTAAACAGGACTTATTTTCTGCTTGTGCAGCTCCAGATGTCTGCCCACCATTTGTTTACAAATACAACTGTGATGAACTGGGATGATAGTTTAAAATCATAATTAGATATTTTTTCCTAATTAATTCCATAATAAGGTAATCTTATATTTTGCAATCCACAGATATTTTGATGTTGAGTGATATGTCTTTCCGATGAATTTGATGACATTCGAACAATATTGATCCTAATTTTGCTCGCAAGTAACTCGTTTCTAAGAGCGCTTCTAAAACATAAATCTATCGATAGTATATAACACAAAGTTCGTAATTCATTTTGGGCGTAAACTGTAAAAACACCAAACAGATCACAGTCATTATTTGAACTGAGGAAATGAATATAAGCAATTGATTTATCAATAAAATATGACTGTACTTCGATAATATTTTATTTGGAATTTTATAATACATATTTTATTTTAACTAGAAGAAGATTTGGGATTTATTTTCATGCAAATGTAGAAAAAAGAGAACCAACTTTACGTCGAATCCTTCTCACGGTGGCACGTCTCTTACTCGTGTGGTACTGGTAAGTGTGCCTAAAATTTGTAACTTTTCTCGTTATTTCGTAACTTCTAGTAAGTTAAAAATTAGTAATTGAAGTTACTGAATCCGAAGTGCACTTGAACGAAGCATAGAGAGGTTACTTTGTCATATCTAGTGATAATTGTCGTGGAAAACCTTCGCAAGCTTGCCTGTGCATGAAACCAGTTGCTTATGATATGGCTTTAATTGTAAATATAAGGATATTATTATTATTGTTGTAACTTCAAAATCTATAATAATTCTTTTTCTAAAAACTTGTTTAAATATTGTTGGGTAATGTTTTTAAAAAATAAATTCCTGCGCTAATAACCATTGCAGTTGACGCAGCAGATAATGCTAATTGAATATTTAATCATTCAGAAACCTGCAGCACAAGTTAATGTTGTAAATGTTAATGTTTAACTGTACTTCGTTCGATTAAGAGGAATCTCTTAAAGTTTTAAGTGTAAAGCACTTAAGTGCGTTGGAAAAATAAGTGATGCAGAAGAGACCCACACCAGGGGGGGGGGTATTGTCTCTGAACGATGACTAACTTATAAAAAAATAGATTAATAAATACTAATAATGAAACTATGCACACTTCCTTAGAGGTAATGGGGAATTGTGAAACAATGATATTGTATAAGGCGTCAGTGGCATTTGACGACATAACACGTGCAACACCCCAATGCTTGGCCATACTGTCTAACTAGTGTTATTGCTTCTTTTGCTAAATTGATACCTATATTAGTTTCTCCTCATTTTTCTTTCCTTTTATGCTCTCCATTTGAGATTTTTATTTTCATCGGAAAAAATATTATGAAAACACTTGTACAGCGGTCATTAAGCTGTAATTAAAAAATAGTTGATTATGGTTTTATTTCACCTATTCTGCAGCGCTCCTCATGAATTTTAGTGATATGTGATGTTATTTTGAGTTTAGGGTTATTTTGAGTTTAGGGTTCCATTGATGCCACCATATAGGAGTTGCCATGCTCATAGTGTTACTTATTTTGTAGAAGTCTAGTTTAGCATTTCATTTGTTCCTGACATCTCATAAAGGCTTGGTAATTACTTATGTATTGCAAGAATTACTACTTTCATTGTCACCTTAATTTATTTTAATGATATTGTCTGACTGACATGCCATTGATGAAGTTTTGATTATCAAATTATAAAAAAATTGTGTTGGGGGGAAAACTATTAGATTCCTCAAAGGGTAACAGTTTTGTGCCAAATGTTCGTTAAGACTTCTTATTTGTTATGAGTTTGAGTAAGACCAGTAATGTATGATTTGGATTTTTTACTACAATAACATAAGTAATGGGAAGGCCAGGTGAAAAGCTGGGAAAATATGAAATCGTTTGATGTAAAAGTGGGGAAACTCCCAGGCATTAACAGAACCTCCTCCTATTCTTTTAGTGTTATTTATTTGTCATTTGTCCTCGCCAAACTTTTTATAGACGTCAGAATTTTCATAAAATTTCAGTGTGGTAGTCAAGGTATGTCACTGCTGTGTTTTGCCATATGAGGAATGAAGTGAATTGAAATGCATTTGAATACACACAGTTGCCAGGAACTAGACCTTGGAACCATGACAGTCACATTTTTAGAACAACATAGCAAGTAAGGTAATTCTCAGCTACAAAGAAAGTTTCTCAGGTTCTGTTGATATATAGATATATTTCACCTACTTTTTCCTGGTCTTCTTAGTCCTCCCCACTGTTGACTTATTACAGGATAAAAAGCATCTAAAGCTTTCTTTGGTGGTCTTACGTTATTCTCCATATTGTGCCATACACTGTAATTAACTTGTCATTGATGTTCCAGAGTTTGATTTAGTGCCTCAGATGTAAGCTGTAACTGAAAATGTACAATTTTGGATGTGTACAGTTCATAAAAGAGTGAAATCTAAAAGCACTAAAGATAAAACGTTGCATGAACATAAAGTATTTATTTGTTCATTAACCATTCAGCGTAATGGAACAGTTTACCTTCTACAGTTGTTCCATCAAAGTTCCCATAGGTACAGTGAAGACTCATTAGTTCCATCATAGCCATCATTTCATTGAAAACGAGATGATTTGTGGAAGGACCTTGTCTTTATTGTGAAACCGTGACCCTAACTGGACAATATCACAATGGTTTTGACTTGTTTGCCAAGTGATAATGAGAAAAGGATATTTAAGGCTTAATCAAAGTGTGAAACTCAAGCTTTCACAGTTCTTTAATGTTATGGTTTCCTGGTAACTATTTATATTGATTAATTACAAAAAACAAGGCTTCAAATTTCATGGGAGGGGGGGGGACTCGATTACATGGAGCTGAAATTAGCTAGCTCAAGGACCTACCGAATTTTCAAACCTTTGATAAGTATTTGAAAAATTACTGAAATTTGGCCTGACCAAACTCTGACTCCGTTCATTGTTAACTGTGCAAGGCAGTGTAATGTAGTAATTAGAGTGCTCTCTTGTTGAATGGATGTATAAGAGTTTGAAAGTCTCTCTCTATTCTCTCCATTTTCTCATTATATGGATGCATGGGAGACTTGGAGTGCTTACTAATCTGCCTCCTTGTCTCCCCAGGTGCTGGTGTCATGATCAACATTATCCAGACTGAGTATTCATCGATTACAAGGCATTTGATTCGGACTGGGCATTTGGAAATTGGATTGAATTTTAATTGTTTAAAGGACACCACGACACAGTAAAATGCCACAGAATGAGCACATTGAACTTCATCGAAAGCGCCATGGTCGTCGTCTTGACTATGAAGAACGCAAAAGAAAGAGAGAGGCACGTGAACCACATGAAAGGTCAGCCAAAGCTAAGAAAATATTTGGATTAAAAGCAAAATTATACCATAAACAGCACCGGTCTGAAAAGATCCAAATGAAGAAAACCATTATGGCTCATAAAGAAAAGCAAACTAAGCAAAAGGACAAGGATGCTACACCATAGGGAGCAGTGCCGTCTTACCTCTTGGATCGAGAGGGACAATCTCGTGCCAAAGTTTTGTCTAATATGATAAAGCAAAAGAGGAAAGAAAAGGCTGGTAAATGGAATGTTCCCATTCCCAAAGTTAGAGCACAGTCTGAGGCAGAGGTTTTCAGGGTAGTGAAATCAGGTAAGAGAAAGGCAAAAGCATGGAATCGTATGGTCACCAAAGTAACGTTTGTTGGAGATCATTTTACCCGAAAGCCACCAAAGTTTGAAAGGTTCATTCGGCTAATGGCTTTGAGATTCAAAAAGGCACGTTACAAATTTTGTGTTTAAGTCTGTTTTTCTCATCTTTTAACTACTCTTTTATGGATTTTGTTTGTCACTATTCCCACATATATCTGTTACCCTTACATTACTTAATCAAACTATCTCACACCACATATTGTCATCAAACATTACATTTCCAATACATCCACCCTCCTCCGTACAACCCTAATATAGCCCTTGCCTTGCAACCACATAACATTGTTGGGACTACTATTCCTTCACATACACCCATTTTTGCCCTCCCAGATAACGTTCTCTCTCGCCACACATTCTTCAGTGCTCCCAGAACCTTCGTCCCCTCCCCCACCCTATGACTCCCGTCCCACTTCCATGGTTCCATTTGCTGCCATGTTCACTCCCAGATATCTAAAACACTACACTTCCTCCAATTTTTCTCCATTCAAACTTACATCCAAGCTAACTTGTCCCACAACCCTGCTATCATTGTTATTATTATCATTATCATTATCATTTTATTAAGTGCAGGAGGGCTCCGTCGATGGAGGGTAAGTTACCTAGAGATTAGGTGGAAACAATGCCTACAACATACATCTTTTCATTTTAGGTTACAGTTGCATGTTGTGAGGCAAATGAGGTTCCTTTTGTATGTAGATGACTTTTTGAATGAGTAAGACCCACACTCAAACCTGCTTACCAACAACACCAAGCTTTCAACAACAGGAATGGACAGAGAGTAATCGTGCTTGTCATACCATAAAAAGACCGGGTCCAATACTCTAAACTGAAGTATGGTAATTACATTCTACACATTGTTAACTTGATTTTCAGCGCCTGACACTAGGTAAAATATATGTTTGATTACACCCTGAAAACATAATTGAAAGAAAAAATACAAAATATAAAATACACCAAAATTCTATGTCAGGTTCTTAAAAAAAAAACATTAGTTAATGTAAAGGTGGATATACTCCCTTAAAATCTTCTTGTGAATATTCTGAGTCCACAGTCTTTCGGAGCTAGCACAACAAATTATTAATCTTGTTAACATAAAATCAATACGCTATTACCAATATTATTCCTTCATATGAAAGCAGCCTTAACCAGATAATATATCGTAAGGGATAAGGAAAGGAACAAAGAAAGTAATGAGGAGGTGTATGAGAGATTTGGAATGGAAGGGAATGCAAAGGGAATGAATTGCAGAATGGTAGAGAGAGTGTAATGTAATACTTTGATGTGATTTGGGTTGGAGGAAAGAATGCAAGATGGGGAGTCTACAAGGAAAGTGTACTAAAGTTCGACTGATTAAAGGGTTTGGCATGAGAGGAATGCCATTCGTGACATGGGTGAACAGAGTGGAGGAGTACTGGAGGGAGAGAAATGGTGGAAGAATGTGTGTGAAGAGGCATGTAAAAAGAGGGATAAGTGGATACTCTTTTGCCATGGCCATCCATTTGATGGGAGTTCCTGAAGGGAATGGGTATCAGAGATATAAATGGGAGGAAAGGAATAAAACATTGTTTAGTAAACATGTTTTACCAAAAGTAATGAAAAAGAGTCCCCATACTTTATTTATGATATCCATTTAAGGTACATAGGTCCTTTGCCCACAAACTGTTTTGCCAGCTGATGTTTTGGATATGAATGCTTAAAACAAGTGTATAGTGTATACCATTCTACGTACCACAGCAAGTTTTGAGTATCCATAATTTTCCATGGCCACATCATTTGTTGCTCAGTAGAGAAGCTAGAAATTACATGGGCCATTATTGCTTGGGAAAGGCAGGAGTACTGTTACAATCATGCAGTTCTGCTAGCATAAGTGTCAGGGCAGCCTTTTGTGTGGCATAGCTAGCTGGTTGCTTTGCAGTAGTATGGAGGGTAAGCGCACAACATCAGGAATGCCATACAGTACATTCTGCCATCATATTATTACTTCAAAGTTTTGTAAACAATTTCTTTGTACCTTTACACAACAAACAAATTTCTAAATTATACAATGAAATGTCTTTAGTTCGGCATAGCCTGGATCAAACAATTGCTGAACCAGTAATTTTTCTCAAGTATAGATAGTGAGTATTTCCAAGGATTCTGATGCTTTAGTAAAGTGTAAATTCCTGCAATGCATGCTGATTTTCGTAATAAAATACAGGCATATCACTGTCTGTAAAATCACTTTAAATGAAACCAACTTTACCGACGACTTAGATTTATAAAATGGGGATTGTTCCTCAGGAATATTTCTGGACTCATTTCATCACATAAACTGTTCTGTGTGATACTTAAATACATTAAAGATTACCATCACCTTGCAAAATAGAATGCTTTAATGATATCGACAGGGCATCATGCATCATCATGTCACTTCAATGCATTCATGTCATCTAGTATCTATTTCTCTGATGCCCATTTCGTTTAGGAACTCCCTCATGAAGGTGGCTATGGGAAATGACTCTCCCTAATTGTTGAATTCCAGTTTAACAGCATCATATCACATATCACATTAACACATCCACAACTAATGCACTTGACGCTGGGTCCTTCTAACTCACTTTAGCGGGACTATAATACAGTTATAAAGAAGAAAATCTTTGATGCTTAGCTCTAATGCAACAAATGGGAATGAGTATAAGGGAATTGAAGTGCTATGTTTACATGAACTACGGGTGCACGGACAGATGAACATTATGTGAATGCTTCAATGTCTGCACTATATGTAATTTTCAAAGTTGTATATTTTACTGAATGTTTACAGTAAGAAACATTTGTTTATAAATCTCTTAACTTTATGACCTAAGGAAAAGAGTGTGGTGATCTTTAACATCAATTAATATACAGTGCTGCATGATGTTATAAAATCAGATAATTTACACCAGAAAAACTGTCAACATTCTTTGTAAGGTACTGTTGGTATAAAGTATCAGAATATCCTTAATGTATTCATTAGTGAGACAAATGAAATGGGGAAAGTATAAGAGTAGCCCAAATGAAATTGAATCAAAACATATAAGGAAGGAAATGCGAGGAACATCATCCTGCTGAGGTCTGCCTAAACAATGAATGACACCAAAATCCACATTATGAGAGTCATAATCAAACTATGTACACAACTTCAGAAGCAGTGGAGACATATGGAACAAGTTTATTCATTCATGAGGCATCTGCACAAAGTAGGGTTTGTGCTAATACAAAAAGAAATATGTGCTGCTAAGCAACACGTCAACATCCAAGAAAGTAGCTTACTGCGATCTTAGTAATTTTCTCTCATTAGAAGTGTATTATTTCTCCCCAGATAAGATGAGGACTATATTACTTGTTTCTACATCATTTTACTTTTCTTACATGATATTCTTTCATACCTGATATTCTTTCATTTCATGACAGAAACTGTTTTCCACATGAACACATTGTCCAGAGACCAGAAAATATGGCATCAGTATAGCATCTCTAGGTTTAAGACTGCAATACAAATTCATAAAACAAAAATGAAAAGCAGTAAAATTTTCATATAAATATCAGTCTTATTAGCAAACTGGGTCTTCTATAGCATTAACGGTATATTTTACCAACACCTTTTCTTTTGTATGGCCCTGAAGTAGCAGGGGCAACTGAAGCCCTAATCAAAGCCATCTCATTACCCTAGCCTAAGCCAGATACCCATTTTATTGACCAACCCCTTAGTGTGGATGAACAGCTGGGTTGACTGTGGACCGACTGCCACAACCAGGATTCAAATCTATGCAATCGACCCTGGGCAGCCCATGGATGCATTATGGTCAGGAACAGGAGCACTAATCGATACCACAGGAGTCCATGCACTGTAATCATCTTGAATTTCAGGGGTATTCAATATTCAGTGGTATTTGGAATTTAGGGATACTAGATATTTTCTGACCCATAGAACTTCTGCTGAACAAGGCCAAATCCTATTTTTTTCTCATCCATGGGTATTTCCAAACCATGGATCACATGATTTAAGACATTTCACTGTATGAAATGCTTATTTTCAACCCTGAAACATTTATAATGTGTCCATAGCTATATCGCTTATTGGTCACACCCCTAAACCCCCCATGGGCCTTGTACCTTGTCAACTGCAGGGTCTTCCAGGACCATATTCCCCACATTTGGCAAGGGATTGCTGTGTATCAACAAAATGAACACATTACAATACACTACTTGTACCACATGGAGACATATTACCATCTCAAAATCCAAAATTATCAAACACCTTGATCAATGCAATTACTGTACTAAAAAGCCAAGATAAAATGGAATTATTCAGTGCAAAGTTACATTTTGATTAATGTAACATTGCTTTTAATGTCTTGGTACAGTAAGAAATAATAACTTGTGAAGAATGGATATTACCCAAGCTCATGAACTTGAAAAAAAGGAATGGAATATACTGTTCTATAATGCTTACACAAAAGATGCTGGAAGGGTGTCAATATGCTAAGGTGCAAACAAACGTCAATCACCTTGAAAAGTAAAAATACAATAAAACAAAATTTATTTTAGATTCGTATAATACACTAAATATCATTTCACATCTTTCAATTTCTTATATCACTTTCAACGAAATAAACTAAACACATTAGGAGATATCTTAATTAAAAAATATCAGTACGCAGTACCAATTACCCTTAATCAACAAATTTGCACTTTCTTTAATAAACACTATCAGCATACAGCATGTCACACTCAATACATAACGTTGAACAATCAAAATGAAAACAGAAGTATAACTTTACTTACTTCATAGTGGAATTCATCAATAAATGCAGCACACATGTTTAGGTACTAAAGCAATATATTTTACAACATTCTTTTCTTATCTAGCAGCTTCCTTTACCCGTGTTTGCTTTTGTGGTCTTGTTCAGTATATATTTCAACATGAACATTGTGCCATGGAGAAGGCACAGGATTCAAACAAAATCACTTTCAATGTATAAAACCTGTTATCCACATTCTCCTGACTTAATGAAAATATTATAAAGTGAAAAAATTAATTGCAAAGTATGAAATCATGTGCAGCCCATGAAATTCTAAGATATCCCTGACTCCTGACTATGTAATTCAGAATTCATATATAGTCTTTTGAATTAATTCATATATATTCTTTTGAATGAATTCATATATAGTCTTTTAAAAAAGAAAGTTAAAATTTGCAATAGCACAGAAATTATTTCCTCCACATACAGGCATCTAAAAAAATTCTATATTAAGTGATAAGAAAATTATGCAGTTCTAAATATGTCTTTAATATTATGTAAGTAAATTAATTATGCAGAGAAAATCATGTCACATTTTCACAGAAAGTTGTGAAGAATACCTTAGGCATATTTTGAAAACTATCAGATTTACTGGTTTATTAGAGAGAAGATATCTCATTCTGATACCACTGACTTTTAGGAATAGGTAGAGTAAAGTTAAAAAAGTCTTGAAAAATAATAGCCAGAAACAATATAATATAATCAATAATTATATATTTATTGTAGAAAGACAGAGAGAGATTAATTTTCAATCTTAGCCTTATAATAAAAGGTGACAGTCTGCTATTAGTAGAAATTATTTAACAAAAAACCCCAGCACTTAGAAACCTGTGCCTTCTCCTTAAAGGCAATAGCTGATACCTTAATCTCAAATAACATTTAATGCAAAATATAAAATCTGAGAGTACTCCAAACAGAGACTTAAACATTATTTACATCAGAATAACAATAGATACACTATATACATCAGTAGTGATCATAATTTTCTGACCAAGACCCTATCACAGCGCTATTTCACTAAGTATACACTGCCACTACAACTGTCTTTCCATTAAACTAAATTATCGCTAAGTACAAATTATAGCTACTTTACATCCAACACATGTTTATAGGATATGAAGATGCATCCTATTTAAATGAGTGTGTGTTTATGATAGTGTTCTTTACATGTAAGTGATTACCTCCCTGTGCATGAGTACATGTAATTACCTATTTGTACTATACAGGGAGGGAGTTTTATACTTGTGGGGCCCTATCTCTTGGACATTCTCTACAACCATACAACTTCTTAAATCTATGCATGCTGTCTGCATTAACCATGTCTAAAGTCATTCACTTCCATTCATCAACCACAGTTATACTATGCAAGTGCTTCTTCACATTTTTTCAGCTTCTTGCTTAATTTCTTGTTATGTCCTCTGGTTACCCTATTCCTACATCTCTTGAAGAACTGTTCACTGTTTATGTCATCAATCTGGGTTTAAACTTAAAGGCTGTGATAAGGTCAACCCTCACTCATCGCTCTTTCAAGGTAGGTAAATCTAAAGCTACAAGCCTTCCCTTGTGACTCAGCCCTCTTAATTCTTGTACCATCATTGCTGCTCTCCCTTCGACTTTCAGTATTAGCTCTTTGTATTTCTTTATGTACTATAACAAGTCCTGAGAAGCATATCCTGGTTTTGGTCTTAGTAGGATACGAAATGGTTAAAAAATATTTTCTTATCCATATACTCAAAAGCTACAGCATTCTAAAATTTACCAGCAAACAATTGCCTCCATAACTATTATCCTACTGCATGACTCTGGTAACAGATTAAGGACAATGTTGATTCACATGTCCTTCTTATACACAGAATCCTGAAACTTATTTCCAGCTAAATAATAATTGTACTGGGACCTTTTCTCACTTTGTCCCATCCTCACAACATTACATTTGCTATGGATGAATTTCCTCACCTATGTATCACACCAACATCGTAGTCTGTTTAGGTCACCTTCTAAACTGATGCAGTGCTCCTCACTTCACTACCTACATGACATTTGCATCATCTGCAAACATATTCAGATAGCATTCCATACCTTCCAGAAAGTCATTTACATAGATCAAAAAGAGTCCCACACCAGAACCGTGGCAATCTGCTGGTCACCTCAACCCACCTGGAGAAGGCTACTCTGACATGTGTCCTATGTTTCCGTCCAGTGAGATAATCTTCGAACCACTAAAGGAGTTTGCCCTTTACTCCTACCGTGATCCAGCTTCTTGATCAGCCTCCCATAAAGCAGTGTCAAATGCTTTCTGGCAGTCCATATACATACAATCCATCCAGTCTTCCTTTTTGTCTAAGTCAGAGCTCACTTTCACATAGAAATCTAGCAGGATTGTTACACATGACTTCCTGAAGCTGTACAGTCTCCCATTTAGGTAAATTCTCATCTGTATAAAGTCATCCATTTGCTTTCTATTAACCTTTTCCAAAACTTCATAGACTGCACACATCAATGAAGC
>JAUUDW010633076.1:0-10606 GCA_032361385.1 Panulirus guttatus
TCATCTGTGTCAGCAGCTCAGAGCTTGGAAGGATGAGTACCCAGAACCGTCGCATGACGTCTGATGGCAGGATGACCATGGCACAAAATACAAGAGACAGATGTGCCGCTGTATAGTGATAGCACATGTAGAATTATGCTTGTGAGGTACAATGAAGACAGAAAAATGCAGCCAGTTGAGATTCTTTACTCATGCAGTAAACACTTCCCTAGTGTATTGTCAAGCCGGTCTTCCATTGTACGCCGTGAGATGTCTGAAATCTTGTTCATCCGATTTCTCAACGGTATGGACAGTAGGCTATTCAACCTCTTGACCTATATTACCTAGGATTTTTCAGCATTCTTGGAGAATATTGATGTCCACGAAAAAGCTAACTGAATTCTCATTCCTGTTACATAATGTACCCATGGATCTTTTTTCTTAGGTGGGTGCGAAGTTGTAATTTTTTTTTCCCGAAGAGAAGTTTTCTGATACACACAGCAGCTTAGTTCGTAACAAATGTTAACCGTAAATTTATTTTTTTTTATATGCCATATGTGCATAAGTATTCAAAGCACTTTGGCCTCCTTCCCTATTTTGTAAGGCAGCAATCGCTTGTCTTTACCCAAAAGTGTCAAGGGTTGGACCTTAGTCATGTGTTTCTAAACCGGCTGGACGCCTATCAAAGGTCATCTAGATGAGACGCGCTTTTAAAAACGACAGTAAAACAGTTGAAATAAGGTGTTGCCTTGCTCTTATTTTTTTTTTCTTTTTTTTAACCAGTCTAACATCATAAGAATATTATTCAAGAGCCTACTTTAAATACTTTTTGGCTGGAGTGAAGACATGATATGAACATGGCATTAAAGCTATTAAGAAATGATGCACTTTTTCTTTCATTAATCTTTGTGGGCAGTCTTTCCCTGCCACTATTGCAAAACCGAAGGAGAAAAAACATCTTCAGAACGAAACAGCGCTGAGTCGCAATCAATTGTACCCACAGGCTGTTCACTATTTGATTACTGAATCATCTCATTTTTTTTTCCACTGAGTGCAACAAAAGAAAATAATGCTCCCAACAAAAAGTATTGCATGGTCAAAATACCACTAGAATGCGTCTTAAACTTACGGGGTTTCGTTGTTGTCATGGTTGGACTAGGATGTTTCAGCACAGTGGTTGTAGGACTTAAGTTTGAAAAAATTTGAAGGACGCTGCATCACCCCACATCGTCGTGTTGGCTTCTCATCCTCCTGAAGTGTTGTAAGTCTTATTAACCCTATACATTAAGTATTCAGGTGAGCCTCACTCTCTTAACAGTTTTTGCGCTGTTGCTGTACACTTTTTATACTCGTATATTTCAATATTTTATTTCTCGTGTTCCAAGCTAAATGACCAACTAGCAGTCAGCACCCCTTAAATTCAACGTACATTTTATTTTGTGGTA
Source organism: Panulirus guttatus (assembly GCA_032361385.1). Lineage (NCBI taxonomy): Eukaryota > Metazoa > Arthropoda > Malacostraca > Decapoda > Palinuridae > Panulirus > Panulirus guttatus. The sequence continues at coordinate 1,425 of JAUUDW010633076.1, forward strand.
ATCTTTTACATAAAAGTAATTTTCTTTGTCTGTCTGTGTGTGAAACGCTAGTCACGCCTAAACTACTGGGCCAATTGCCCGTAGAGTTTAACACATAGATCAAACTGGACCTCCTAGCGAACATGGTGCTTTTTGGTTTTGGGCCTTTAAATGCGACTTTCTGCATGCGCAGAACTATCTGGGACTCAGACGTTGTAGGTGAAATCTCATTTCCTTAGGGTAAATATGAGCTAGAGTATGATCCCGAAAGACGTAACTGCACATGCTCACAACTAACTTTTTAACGCTTTTGCTGGCCGACCTGGAAATTGACAGGCAAAATGGTTTTGGACCCAGGTCGGTCGTAATCATATTAGAACCAAACCCCACAGCGCGAATATGCGCATGCGCAGAACTATTTCCTTAATCCTTTTCGTTGTCAATTTTCAGTTTCAAAAGTGAAGATATTTCCCCCAAAGCAACGCTGGCTGCGTCAGCCAATAATTATATAGGTTTTTTCCTATCTCGTCTTATGTCTCAGCCTGTTCTCGTTAGTACTATAATTGTGCATATTACCATATTTTTTTCGTATAAGATCCTGCCTGTTTTTATTTTTCCGCTGTTTATTTATGCACCTTCATCATAAGTATTTATCCTAGCTTCACGGGCGTCTGCATGTAATGATGGTCGTTTACCAGTGGCTGTATACACGTGATCACGTGTTATGGCACCATGTTGGATTTCATGTCCTAAGGAGACCCACACGTGAGACGGTGTCCGTTCCTTTCATGTAATCCAAGGGTTGTTATGACCCACTTGCGGAAGGGGGGCAAGTCTGCCTATATCCGTGTTTACGTGTGTACGTGTACTTGTGTTCCGGAAGGCCGGAAAATATAAGGTAGTGAAATGTTTTACCTTATTAGTGTGCAGTTTAGCTGTAAGTATACTCTTAAGTATAATTTGTTGCACTGTTGACGCGTACTTTGAAGTGTGGAACTTTTGCTGCTCTGATTTATAGAGGATCAAGACTTAGAACTTGTGCTGACAGTGGTCAATTTACTGTACACCACCTTTTCCTTGCAAAATAAAACAAAAAAATAAACTCACGAACAAAAAAATCTGTGAAAAGTAGTAAAAGGGCAAAAAATGAAATTCTGGTCTTTAGATTAAGGTATAATTGTTCAACTAACATTCTTTTACGATCAGGGCAATGAGGTTTTTTTTCTCTGTATTGAGTGAAAAAAGAATAGACACTAAAATTCGTTCTTGTTTTTGCAAGCAGTCTCTAGTTGCCCTGTTTTGTTGCGTAAACTCATCACCTCAACAGTGGCACGTTCAGTTCTTCGTAACCCAGTTTCTTAAATGCCTGACCTTCCGTTGATCCAGCAGGATGAAATATTACCCAGTTAAGGACATACTTACATGTAAGTCCTACTTCATTTGCACGGTGGGAATAGTATGTAATATCCACCGCTACGTTATAACTGTGATAGAACATCATCCTTCTTATGTAATGATTGCTGAAGAGCCCGGCTTCACCAGCCATGGCAGTGTAGGGTAGACGAAAATGTCGAGCCTTGTTCAACTGATGCATGCCTTGTTGTTATTGCACATGCATACAAACATAGCAACGCCCTGTCGTCAGCTTAAAGGCTGAAATAAAGATATTCCTGATTCCCTAAGAAAATTTGCAGGTGGCGAAGGAAAGAAGGCGTACGAGTCGGTACCAGGGATCTGCCCTCTAGAAACTGTTTACATCATGCTTCAGTTAGCAAACTATATAAAATACCGGACAAAAATCCATAAAAATGGAGGTCCCGTCTTTTTATATAACGTGTAAAAACTATATATAGCAATATTGTACAGATGGATTAGCTTCAGTAACACATACATACAAATTGGCTTTATTTTTTTTTTATATATTATATCCCGGCAATTCCGTTTTGCACCAGGATTGTAGCAACTCCCAATTTACCACAAGAAAAACATTTTGCCTTGTTATTTCAACTCAAAATGCATGAAAAGTATTTTTTTTTTTCACCTCGATACTGCTGCCTCTATATTTCCTTGTCCTAGCTCAATGTTTTGGCACTGATCTTTAAATAGTTTTGTTTGGGTTATCGTGGTAAAGTTTCGTCTCTGAATAATTGAATTCTGAATGTCGTGCTTACAATAAAGTAAAACGTGAATTCCAAAATATTCCGTGATCCATCATACTGGGCAAGACGTCCGCCACCTATCGCGTGCTGAATACAACTGCCGCCTGACTTTGGGGCCGCTTGGACCGTTGGACGTCAGTAATATGTACTAGTTTGAATTTTCCAACGTATAACACCAAATTTGTCGATGATATCTTACAGCAATCACTGGCTGTAATTCTGATTTCTTTTTCGCTTTCGGTTTCACATCTTTTAACCTTTATCTAACACGTATATGATTTAAACTTTAAAAGCAAAACTTTAATAAGTTCATATAGTAGGCGACAATTTGTAGTGCCGACCGCCATCGACCAGACATAAACATAAAAAGGTATATATCTGCCAGAATTATATGCAGCCCAAATGCTGTACATATTCCCAGTCTTTTGAGGGTTTATATCGGAGGGTGAATAAGGCGGACTCTACGATGTCGTCTCTTGCCATGAAAAGAAACGTTTTCTTTCAAGTGATGCATAAAATAGTGCTTTCCGTAGAATGTTGTGGGCGTACAGTGGTGGCAAAGTATCACGCTTCGGCAGTTGTTGGCTCGCTATGTTGGGCCACCAAAGCGCCAGCTAGCCTTGCGTGGTGGAAGAATATGGCAACTGCAAGGTGGATAGCCCAGATAGCACGTTACAATTAATACAGCCCTTATCAGATAACCAAAATGTAAAAACCTTGCTTGGTTGGAAAGAAAATACAATCCTCGGAGGATGTATATATTTGTTGCTGCGAACTCTAGGAGAGATAATGCGGACGCTTCCAGTTGTTTATGTGTATGAAGTTGTCTGTGTGGGGCCAACCAACTCAACACAAGAGAACGTCTCTGCTGATCTCTTCCAGAGCTTGCAAGAACTGAACCCGGGACACAGACCTCTCAGTATTTTACCTCGATGGACCTTAGCTGAGCGAGAAATCTGGTTAAGGGATTACATAGCTCAGATGAGATTTGTTTAGAGACTCTCATGTTTTAAGTTATCTTACAGCTAAGTAGCTTTAGTGTCAGGTGATATTCTGCTTACAAAATTTATATTCGAATGAAGTCAGTGCCGCTTGGCCTTTATAGAATACGAATAAAAACCCAATATTAACAACCGAAAACGGACATGATTAGTTGCTTCGTAAAATGTTGATAGCCTAGACGTAAAATGTTTGCCCCAGGTCTCCACTTTCCTTCTCTACTTTTACAACTGGTGTTCCTTTCCTCATGCATACGAAGGTTTCCTTTTGTTGCGTTTGATCTTGCCTGCCTATGGTGTCTGCTTGCATTGTCTTGGGCTTCTACATGAGACACTTTCTTTGTCGTTTCTCGATGGTGGTTTGTAATGTTAGCAATGACTCGTATGCCTACTTATATTAGCAGTTACAGTGATTTCCTGTGGCTGTAAAGTGTCTTATCTAGAGTTATCTCTTAATTAGTTTCTGTTTAATGTAACACGGACTCTTACTGTGCTGATCTGTAATTTGCGCTGTACATTGACAATGATTTTGATGAACACTGTAATGGTATTAGATTTGGTACCCTTCAGTTTGCATTATAGGGTATCCAATACATCTCCCATGTACTTCCACCATATACTGACCTCCTTATTCCTGTCACATTTTGAAGGAAATTACACAGGAATGATCTAAGTTTGTCTGTCTTATCCCTCAACTTCATATAGTTTTCCCTGATTAGCAAAAAGATTCTGAGCAACACTGTTGCAGTATTTTGGCACAACTTTCTCTTTCTTTGATTTTACAAGAGCATCTATGTGCCATATGAACCTACTTAATATATTCATGACATATGACAGGGTTCTCGACATACACACACACACTTTGTACATCATTAGCATTTTAAAAAACTCTCTGGTGCTGCTCCTCTCATTACACTACCAATTATGGTTCAGGCTCAAGTTTCCCATTAACCCCAACTTCATGTCATTTAACCCATACAAGCACATCACTGCAGTCCAAATATGTGGGGTATTCAAACAAAATAATCTTTGTACGCTTCTCATTACGTTTCAGTACATACACAACATTTTCAAAATCCTTAAAAAAGCGGTATTCAACTGCCCCTTATCCTTCACTGTTATAAAAGGCCTGTGCTTACACTCCCTGATAAGTACATCAAATTCTCAACACACTTTTGCCAATTTAACTGACTGGTGTACCTTTTCTTGGAAATCCATTTCAACTGACTTTGGCAGGCAGAGACACTTCCTTCCAAAGATATTACCAGACCTTTTCTTATCATGACAGTCATCATTCATATGAACGGAGGTCTTACTTCCATTCACTGCTTTTCATTTCTTGTCTACGGGTGTCCTCCCACCAACCCCACCTAACTTATGCAGCTTCTTTTACTTTTGACAAGTTCAAATGGCATACCATCATCATCAAGATCACTAATAGACAAAACAAAAGCCATCACCAACAGAAATAGTAAGACCAATTTTGCATCTTTAACATTTCTTCCTTGGCAGTGCCCTGTCACCTGCCTTGGAAATTACTCTTAGTACTAGATAAAAAATAACAGGCCCTGACTGAAGACATGGATAGAAAAACACCCATACTCTATGGAGCCAGCAAATGAACTGTTCCCAAGGATAATTAGTTTGTGTACATAACTTGCCACTATCATTATTAAATATGATTTCCTGCTACCATACTCTACCTTATGCTTTAGCTCTCCTCAAAACATTAGCCATTTGCCAGTTCATGGAGCGCCATTTGTACACATTCTCAATCATTATCGAAAAATCTGCAACAACATCTATCTCCATGGTAATATTCTCATTACCAATCATCAGGTAAACTGAATATGCATAACTACCTTCAGTGGCCTTGGTATCATACACAGTAATGGTAAACACATTCATTGCATCAACATTTTCTGGTTCTACACTCTCCTCATCTAAACTATTTACTCTATTAAACTTTACTTTTCCACACTTTGACTAAATGCCCAATTTAATCACACAAAATATCTAAAAATCTTAAATGTACTTAAATAGGAATAGTGAGGACCAAGATATTTTCCACACTTTTTATATTTCCATCCTGCCCTGAAAGACAGAAACTTCAATTTTCAGCACGACATTATTATTAGCCATAAACTCTTTGATATTTTCCTTAATTCCATTGCAAGTCCTAAACAACATGCTTCCTCAAAGGTTAAGTCTGTGGTTTTCATTAACTTGTTAAGGATTTGTTCACTGTTATAACCTATAACAAATCTGTCCCTCAGACCTTGGTACATAAATAAAGCAAAAATTATGACTGTAACACATCTGTCCCTCAGATCTCTGTACATAAAGGAAGCAAAATTTACAACTATGTAGTTTCTTAAAAGCCTGTACAATATTGCTCAGAGATTCATCTTTAACTCAACCCCTTGCACCAAACTTGCAGTTCTTAGCAATTTTCAATGGAACATGGTCACAGTGCTTCTTCATTGTGTTTATAATCAGAGTGAGAGAAGTATCTGGCTTGGAGGGGGCTAACAGATTCACCAAAGTGGTGTAAAGGGTTGGTGAAGCTTCATCTATGAAAATGACTTTCCTCCTCTCAAACACATTCTGTCTTTTCAATACATCTTTCCCACTCTCATTTCAGAGAATTTCACTGGCTATGAAGGGCAAATCCATTCACTCACAATATGATGGATACTCTTCCTTACTTTCGTCAAACTCTCCAAGTGACCAATGAAACCACTTCCTGTTGGTTCGGATTCTAATCATGGCATCTGTGGTCGAATGGCTGAAGTCGCTTATTTTATTTTCGTTAACTTGACTATGTTTACAGCTTGCTTACAACTCCCATCTCAGCTTTTCAAGTCCTCCACTCACCTGGGATTTCCCCAGTCTGGATTATATTGTCGAAGCAGTTCATCAGTACTTCTAAAGACATCTTAATATCATTACACCCTCTGGTTGCTATATCTTTTCATCTTTCAACAAACTGTTCAACTGTACACATGATCAATCTGTTTTCTAAAACCTTAGTTCTGGTAAGTCACCCTTCACTCTTCCAAAATGGGTATATTTAAGCCTGTCATACATCTGGTACCATCTTAGTTGCCCTCTTTGAGGAACCACAGATGCCTTATATACCCTTTTGTCACATGATATGATGCACACGTGAGCCAATGAACACTAATAAAACCAGATCAGTCCAGATGAAGACGGATCAAACTACACATTCACATACCTGTGACCCAAAGAAAGTTGATAATACCAGATCAATCCAGACCATAAACACACACACACACTCATACAAAACCTTATCCTGTTATCTAAAATTTTCATTTTATTTACATTCACATTCATCTCTAAACCAAAGTGATTCACTTTACTCAGGTACATTAACAGAACTTCATGGAACTTCTTTCACATCGATAAGAAAGGCATAATCTAGTCTTCACCCTTCCCATGTGTCGACTCTCCTTCCCACGAACTCTTACATTGTCAGTGGACTCTAAGACACTATACAATATCTTTCCATTCATATTTTGAGTATCTTTACTCCCAAGATTCTTATGCCTTGCATTCAGATCACCAACTAACAAACAATAATCAGAGAAGATGCAATCTGGCAGATCTTCAAGAGCCAAATCATCTGCATACACTAAGTGTGAAAATGAATCCATAATCCGCATTAATGTTCAAACACAAATCTTCTCTATCATTTATTCTATGAGCAAAATGAAAAGTGGTTGGTGTGTTATTTCCTACATATGGGATTCACCCTCTAGTATTATTTTTTCAAATTAGCTTGGAAGTCAAAATTCTGATAACCTTTCGAATGTTGAGATGCTCCGGCAGAGCAATTATATAATTATCATTTTCTAACACATGAGCATGAACATCAGTAGACCTCGTCTGTAAACTGCTAACATTCCATTATATAATACTGCAACAATTAGGCTCCATTACAAACTTTTTTCTCCCTAATTTGCCTCACTGAATTCAGTACATTCCTTTTTTATTCTAATTTAGTGCAATGTATGGAATCGACAACAGACTCTAAAATACTAACCATAACATACCTTACACTGTCTCTTCTCATATTTTCATCCTTCTAGAGGAGCAAAGCAATAACAGATACCAACTTTGGCCTAACAGATTCATTAAAACTAAGTTAACTATTGCCCTCTCCTCAGCAACCATCCCATCTAAGGAACATTAATATTTTACGCTCTTCTGTGCTCTAGAAGTATCTGTTTAAGACCTTCAGTTTCTTTGCAAAGACCTTATTATAATTTCAGCACTAAACAGTTCACTGCTCATTAACAACAGTAGTTGCAGAGATTTGTTTACATCTCTTTTTCCCTTCATTTCCACGTTATCAAAGGTTAGACCACCATCAATATCTTTCCCTGTTTCACAACAGTTTACTTTTTAGTTTTACATTCCCTACCTGTGGCCTTTTAGAGCAAGCCCATGAATTAGCATTATGAACAACATCCCAGCTGCAGCATTTTGGCACAAATTTGACTCTGATTAAATATGTTTTTCTCCACAACAGTGACACCAATAATTATTGGGCATCTATACGCCATATGATCCTACTTACTATGTTTATGACATAAGACAGGGTTCTCTGTACAAACACATACTTTTGTATATCATTAGCATTTTCAAAAGCTCTCTTGTGCTGTTCCTTAATTAGGATACCAATTATTATTTTGGCTAAAGTTCCACATTAACCCCAACTTTATGTCATTTAACCCACACAAGCACATCAGCACAGTCCAAATATGAGGAGTATTCAAGCAAAATAATCTTTGTACACTTTTCGTTATGTTTCAGCACTTTCAAACCAATATTTTCAAAATCCCTTGAAGAGAGATATTTAACCACCCCTCATCCTTCACTGTTATGAAAGGCCTGTGCCTACTTGCCTTGATAAGTGATTCAAATTCCCAACAAACTATAGCCATTTCAACTGACCATTGTACCTTCTCTTGGAAATCCATTTCAATTGACTATGGGAAGTAAAGACACTTCCTTCCAAACATGTTACCAGACCTTTCCTCACCATGACACTCATAACACACGTTAACAGAGCTCTAACTTCCATTCACCACTTTTAATGACTTGTCTATGGGTCTCCTCCCACCAACTCCACCTGACTTAAGCTGTTTCCTTTACTCTTGATAAGTTCAAATGGCATACCATCTCTATCAATATCACTATTAGACAAAGCGAGAGCCATCTCCACCAGTAGTGCTACTACCAATTTCGCTTCTTTGACATTTCTTCCTTAGCAGTACCCTGTCTCCTGCCTTGAAAATTACTCAAATTACCAGACAGAAAACAACAGACCCTTACTAAAGAGATGGACAGAAAAACACCAAAATTCTATGGGGCCAGCAAACGAAATTTCCTAGGATTATTGGTTTATGATTATAACTTGCCCCTATCATTATTAAATATTATTTCCTGCTCCCATACTATACCTCAAAGTTTAACTCCTCATAACATTAGTCAATCGCCAGTACACGGAAAGAGGCATTGGTACACATCCTCAATCATTCAAAAAATCTCCAGCAATACTTGTCTTCATGGTAATATTCTTATTATCCATCATCAGGTTAAGTGAATAAGCAAAACTATCATCACTGGCCTTGGTACCATACACAGTAAGCACATTAAAGCATCACCATTTTCAGGTTCAACATTCTCCTCATCTACACTATTCATTTCATTAAACTTTGCTTTTCCACACCTTGGCTTAATGCTCAATTTAATTATACAAAACATTTGGAAATCTTAAATTCACATACACAGAAGTGAGAACCAAGGCATTTTCCAGAAGTGAGGACCAAGGCATTTTCCACTTTTTATATTTCCATCCTTCTATTTTCTGAGCAACTACGCTCAAAGACATACCTACTATTTTAAGCACCACATTATTAACCATGGATTCTGATTTTTTTTTTAACTGAATCTACTGCAAGTGCTAAACATGCTTCCTCAAAGGTTACGTCTGTGGTACTCATTAACTTGTTATGGA
>JAUUDW010633087.1:0-10967 GCA_032361385.1 Panulirus guttatus
GTTCCATGGACGTGTGTATATATGTACGTATTTTTTTCCTCCGTGCTTGTTAGCCGTTTCCCGCCAAATCGAGGTAGCGCTAGGAACAGACGAAAAGGTTTCGTCCGTGTATAACACACACTGAAACCAAGGAGTTTTCTAGCCATAGCCAGGTCCTAGAGACCTTTCCCCGTGGTTTCCGCTGACTGTTTCACGTTCCATGTCGTCCCATTTCGCTCTGTCCCGTGCACGACTCACGACCTGGCGTTCCACCACTTCTTGTTCCATACCCTTCCGAACCGTATTCATTCTTATTCATCTTTTACTCACTTATCCTGTCCTTATGTCTACGTAGACCATTTCAGCACAGTATCTTCAGCGCTCTCAAAAGATAGTTCTCTTACTGTCACGCCTTCCTCTACTCAATCAACCATTGTAAATTTACTTAAACATTTCATATTCAACACGTCCTCCCTCTTGTGTATTTGCATGTATTTCCCTTAATTTTTGCTACGAATTTTGTGGAAAAGTGCGAGAAAGGAGGCCCCAAGTCTGTGATGCCTTTTGCTTGCTCGTGACGTTTTCTAAGCTGAAGGAAATGTCGAAATTCTCGTTTGGGGAGGAAGGCAGGAACAGGCGCTGTGTTCGGCATTGGTTGAGGTCGCTAAATGTTTTCGCCCAAGTGGGAAGAATCGCGGCGGGGCAGTGAAGCCAAGGGGTTGGGGAGCAGGACGCGTCAGTAATGCCCTAGCAGGTGGTTTGGGGTGTAATAGGCAATTAGCGAGGTAGGTGGCACGGGAGCCGGGTTTGATTAACAGGTAGATTGGCGGTGGGGAAAGAGAGAGAGAGAGAGAGAGAGAGAGAGAGTATCATATGAGGTTGTACGTATGGGTGAAGAGCCATGTTTCCCCATAAGGTATGGGACAGCAGCATGTAGCTTTGAAAAGCCAGATATAACTAGTAAAACTGTAAAGTGCGACAATTAAGAGACTGTATGGTTAGTATGGGGAGCCAGATGTAATTAGCTCCTGCAGGGTTGTTAAGTATGTGTGAGAGTGTGTGTGTATTATTAACACCAACTACAAGGTAATGTTCTGGTGCTGAAATGAGTGTGTGTGTGTAACTGAAAAGTCCAGGGAAGAGTATGGAATGTGGCTAGCACGTAAGGGAAAGTGAAGTCGATTTTTACATTCAAGGGGTGATTTCGTTATTAGAATCCAGGTACTATCGGGAATCACAGGTTAGTTAGGCTCCTCTCAGAACCTGGCGTGATCGCCATAGGTGTAGTAGAGCCACCTCTACCTGGTACAAGGCCTCAGGGGACTTGTGAGGAGTCTCATGTGATCAGCTGGTACTACATCGACCCCTCGTGTGGTAGGTGTCGCGTGGGGTGAGCAGGCAAGCACAGGATGACAAGCAGGTGTGATAAACAAGCACTGGTGAGGTCAGTTTGAGGCACCAGTTATGAACAGCAAGTTGAGAATGGAGGGGCAGGTTTCGAAGCCATAGTATGTTTTGGTTCATGAACAGGAAGTGTCTGCCACGGAAGATCTAATTACGGAGTGCCCTGTGGCCTGAAGGTGTACCCCATTCTCCCATCAGGTGTCGCATGTTTTCTGTGACTGTCTGTCAGTGCGACCCTGTAAACGAATGTATGTAAACGCGAGGATGTGCTTGTAGAATCGTCCGATTCCCATTTCAATGGCTTCTTTTCTCGAACCAGAGCGACCCTCGGAGATGAATACGAATCCAGCGATCATAGATATATACAATTTCGTACGTTTCAGTCCATATTATGCGGTGTTAGAACACTGAATAGTCTTCATAATGACGTGACCATTGACGTATTGTGTAGGCTCGATAAAGTATGACATGTATGAGTATACGATTCCCCCCTTTGTCTAAAGCGGTACAGAATTAGTGAAAAAAAATATTGCAAACTTTAGGTTTGAGATGTCGCATATAATGCTTTAGCATCGAACCGTTACTGAATTATAAGACTTCCATTGCTTGTCGTTCAGTGCACGGGGCAAGAGGAAACAGTAACAGGTTTTATAGTTTATTTCGCCTGACACCTGAAAATACTTGACTCCATATCATTTTAAGATCGTAATTTGAACAACAGAAGTTTCAAGTATTTGCCTCATACCTTAGAAGCAGTAGGCAGGAGCATTAGGTAGAGGCAGTAGGTAGGAACACAGAGTTGGAGCATTTGGTAGTAGTAGTCGGTAGGGACGTTAGGTAGGAGCATTAGGTAGTAGTCAGTAGGTACATTAGATTGGAGCATTTGGGAGAAGTAGCCAGTAGGTTCATGAGGTCGGAGCATTTGGTAGTAGTAGTCAGCAGGGGCATTAGGCAGGAGCATTTGGTAGAGGTATTCAGTAGGAACACTAGGTAGGAGCCTCTGCCAACACTGCTTTTAGACTTGCCCCCTGCCAGTGGCCTGTTAATAATGAGGCACTAAAGACCAAGAAGTGGCGCTGGAGTTCACCAGTTCCGGAGACTCTCTTGCCGTGGCCACACCCTCCTGAGGGAGCTCCAGTTGGGAACAGGCGTCAGAGGTGAAGGTAGATAGATTTCCAGCAGCGACTGCGGGTATTTTATGGGAGCATTATGCCTGTATATGGTTTAGATGCTGGTTTAAGGACATTATACTTGACGGGTAGAGAGTAAACGGTCGTTTGTTTCAGTGGCTGCATCGCTGGGTTGGGAGACGCGGTCGGTGTGAAAACATCATCGCTCTAGTCCTGCACTACTACAGTATTGCATTATTGTATTTTTTTCATTATTGTGCTGTTGTGTGCAAGTATATTTCTCTTGTGCTTGAGTTTTTGATCCTCCTTATTCCAAGGAGCCACAGGCTAATCATACGTATGGTTACGTTTCCGTAATTGAACACCAGACTTCGTTTTTTAGCACTGATTTTTCTTTTTTCCTTTTGATAAGTGACTTAGTTTTATGTTAACTGAGTTAACGTGTTGCAACAGTGCTGTCTATATGATTTAGACTGTCATGCTCACCTTAACGCCGCTAAAGGGTCGAAAACTGATAGCCCAAGAGACAAGTGTTCCCTATATAGTAGACTTTAGAGTCACAACCTTCTGACTGTTTAAAGAGACAGTTACTATGAGGAAACAGTTGGAACTGTTGACATATGTTCAGGGGGTGTCCTTGGGAGATTCAGGTTCGGCTAGGCTTATAAAATCCACCAGTCGGTCAGTTAGTTGGATCATAAGACCTTACAAAGACTCTGGCGTAGTTGTGAGCATTTAGTTATTTTCAGGTCGAAGTGATATTAGAATATTCATGATCTGAGTTATTCTAGGACTCGCAGTTTGATTATCGTAAATACGATATTTTCTCAGTGATTGTAAATATTGGGTATTCTAACGTAATCTGGCTTGGTATGGGTTGAACACCAGCGTAGTCAGTTATTCTAAGGTAATCTGCCATGGTTTGGGTTGAACTTTAGCCTAGTAACATAAGTTATTCTAAGGTAATCTTTCATGGTTTGGTTGAACTTTAACCTAGTCATATAAGTTATTCTAAAGTAATCTGCCATGGTTCGGGTTGAACTTTACCCTAGTTATATTATAAGTTATTCTAAGGTAATCTTCCATGGTTTGGTTGAACTTTAGCCTAGTCATACAAGTTATTCTAAGGTAATCTGCCATGGTTCGGATTGAACTTTAGCCTAGTCATACAAGTTATTCTAAGGTAATCTGCCATGGTTCGGGTTGAACTTTAGCCTAGTAAATGTTACTTTATTCTAAAGTAATCTGCCGTGGTTTGGATTGAACTTTAGCGTTCTAGGAATGGAAACGTACCAAGGGGTGTAAAAAGGGGCATAAGCCTTGCCTATTCATCAGACACGAGACTGGTTCACTGTACTCTCCTGGATGCTGTAATGGATATTCATTTACACATTTGACCCATGAATGTTTAATGAACATTTCCTCTCTCCCGTTTCGGAAGATAGGGATCACGGGGAAAGGTGTAGTCTATATAAGCTTATGGGAATGTTTATGGCCCTTAAAGAGTCATCCTAAACAGTTGCCTCTTAGTTAGTGGAAAGAGAAGGAGGGGAAACTAAGTCAACTGGGGAGAGTTATGTAGTTATTCTTATTTCCCTGCAACGAGGAACCATGCATTAAATTCCTGGAGAGTAAAGGAGTGTTCGTGTCCAATATCTGCAACAAAGGAGGTTTTGATTTAGAAAAAGGGAAGGGGTATAATTTGGCAGCAGCATGAATAAGCGAGCGTACAAGACTGGAATATGCAAAACAATCGCTTTTCTAATTGAAGTCGCTTCCCAGGGAGGGTAGTAAAGCCCCGTGTCCCGCTCAGAGACAAGGGGGTTGAAGATTTCCCTTTAGATTAGCTTCTTGTAAGAACCCGGAGGTCGTTAATGAGGAACAGAAAGGAGGTAACTACCCCAATCAACAGGACTTTAAGTAATTCTCACAAAACAGGTAACGTAATTGCGTGTTCTCCTGCATGTTCTCCATCGTCGTAATTAAAAGCTGGGATGAGAACAGTACTCCTTAATACGATTACTTACAGCATATGAACGTTATACTCAGTTGAAGCACTGATTTTCTCGTCAGATCACCGAATGTAATCAAGGGCATTCAACCTCAGTGACTAGAGAATTACTTTCCAGGACTATACGAAGAACTGAATGCTGACGAATCGAAAGGTTTCGAAAAAGTTTTGCTCCTCATGAGAGTTTGTCGAAGATATATGAAAAGTCTTGCTTTTGGAGCTGTACAGTGCAACTTCTAAGTTAGCGTATGTGGTTATGCAAACTAGAGGTGTTAGACAAGTCTATATCATCTAGAACAAATAGAAATTCCCTTTAATGATCCATTAGCAAGTATATCCTGCTTGAACCCGCTGTAGTCATGAATGTAAAATGCCTCTGGCTTTTCCGTAGTCCTAGTTCTGCATTTCCAACTTATTTGCCACTTCCTGAAGCAGATATTTTTTGCCACACCCACGCAAATTTTCCAGTAAGGAGACAATTTAAGGAACTGACATTCAGATCTTCCTCCGTCTGTTTAGAGACAGTGATAGAGCGACAAATGCCAGTCGCAAGCGACGCCGAAAAGCACAGATATCAGAATAGGTCGTAAGTTATCACAGTATGTTGGCTGAACTTGGATCGGCTGTTATCGTTTGGGATTTGTCTTGTCCAGCAAGTGGTGCAGAAATGGACAAGGCTTACAGGAATTCATAATTATTTTGGCCGGCGAAATCGTAAGCGGTTATACGACGTATCAGCTGCCAGTATCACTCTTCCGAGTTCATTAATGGACTTCCAGTTCGTGAGATCGCCTGTTAGTAGCAAAATATAATTTCGGCGTTCACGCACGCCGTGCGGGGATCACATTAATTACGTTCGGTCGTCGTGATCAAGTCACAAAATGGAATTGAGGTACGGTAATACACTTCTCTTATTTTTTAAGTAATTCGCGATTTGTTTTCAAATGATCTTAACTATTATGAAGCTCCGTTTAAAGAATAGACTTCACTGGCTCGAATAGACTGACGTAGGTGTGTAGAAGACAAGCCGATGGAGATTTGCCATAAGGCCTCACGCAAGGGTTAGTATGCAAAGTGCGGTGGCTTGGTGGGCGTAGTGTAGGCAAGACGATGATGAGGAAGAGGTGGAATAGCGTGGGCGAGCATAGCTAGATTTATGGAGGGTTTTCGAGCTATGGCGCCAGCACGGATGTTGTGGACTGGGTGAAGAGGGAATAACCGACTCTGCACAGTCCCAGTTTTTCATGCTATTATTCAGTCGTGTTCTCCGTGTCCTTCACTATTCTTCGGCTCTGATTATTCATCTCTCTCTCTCTCTGTCTCTCTTTCTCTCTCTCTCTGCATTTTAAGCTTTTTCCACGGCGAGGCACCGTGGATTTTTACGGCTCGGTCGGCGTTCCTTCTCCTCTCGCGCGAGGGAAATTGATTGGGGTTGTATTTTCTCGGGCAAGTACAACCACCCCTCCACCCCCAGCAAATGGCGCCCCGAGGCAGAGATCCTTGACGGGGAGGTCGGGAGACACCTCGGCTATAACGCCTGCCCAGTTAGAAGCGGAGGGGATGTCGCGTCACAGCTGACCAACTGCGGGTATAAAAATTCGCCCCAGAAATAGTCATGAGACAGGCTGTGGCAGGGACGAAATTCAGTGTTTATTACCCCAGCGCCAGGGCGTGATAGCTCCGTATTTCACTCGTCCGCCATGTACTGAAGACGTCTCTTTTTTCCTCTTCCTTTTATTGGGTAGTTGAGCTATCGGCCTCGTCTTAAGATTTCCAAGTCTCGCCAGCGTGAGTGTGGGTTTCGATGGGGGTTTAAGTGGTAGAGGAAGGCGAACTACCCATTCTTTGACTGGGTGAGGGGTTGGTGGTGCTCAGTTAACCTGATGTGCTGTGGCTTCTATTCAGATCAGTGTGGTGCCTGATCATGATACGCGTCGCCCTCGAATTCTATATCTATCTATCTATATCTCTGAGGCCCCGTTCCCCTTCGGGTACTTCCTGAAGAAAGTCTCCATAGCTGGTGAATATCTCTGAGGCCCCATTCCCTTCGGGTACTTCCTCAAGGAAGTCTCCATACCTGGTGAATCTTATAATGTCATTGACGGTGCTCCAGTGTTCGTATTTGGGTGATAATATTCGATTTTGTGCATTAACCGAAGTTACACAGTCTTCTTGGTCCGGCCATCATCGACTCGTTTAAGATCCAAGCGTCGTAATGGGACGGAGAGGTAAAGAAAGACTGCTCCAAAGTGCAAAGGAACAGAGAATGCGAAAGAGGAGACGTGGAAGTAAGGAAAACGAGGTTGTAAAGGGTCCGTTTGTCTAGACAGGGCTATGACACCTTCGAACTGGGAACATGTGTAAAGGGTTGGGTTGAATCAGCACCCGAGGTCCGTCACGGAAAGCTGGAGGAGACCTCGGTAAGACAGAGACCAAGTCTGCTGGCCTCCTTGCGTAAACAGACCCTTCGATTTATTCGCTCTGTTGCACGCTCCCGCCCACCAATATACGTGACGAGTAAAAAGCTATGATGAATGTTATTTGTAGCCTGTGAATAACAGCCCGTGAATGAAATTTCCAAATGCAATCCATTCATTTCGATTTGCACCGCGCTCTGCAATTGCCCTGAATAACAGCTCTCAAAAGATGAGTGAAATGAGTTTTCTCGGGACACCATATAATTCTGTTTTCCCCTTCACGCGATGCGATTATATTTCTTGTCGCATTGTATAATTGGATTTTCCTTTTCAGATCGTACGATTCGAGTTCTCTTATTACGCCCCATGAGGAATGTTCCTCATTACCTGATGGTCAGCTTTCGTATTTACATTGGCGGGGAATTCTGCATATTTCTCTCGTTCCCTACGAAATGAATGGTTTCCCTTGACGTAATTTCGGTGAATCATGAATTATGAAAATGAAAAAAGCCTGGGTACCCATTCGGGGGATACAGTAAATTCTGTTGTTTTGTCAAATGCAGTGACGTGTTTATAACCAGTCATGTCTTCCCTCGCATGACCCATTGCTGAAAAAAATGTTTTCATTGGCATTGACCGTACTAGGTTTGTACATTGAGTTGCAGTAGTCTACAGTGACTTGACTTTAGTTTTGGGATTATGAAAGATGACAAGCAGGCTTACGTAAAAAAGACATTGTTTCGAATTAGCGTGAAAATGATATTTACACAGGCTATTGTAGAGACATGTTGTCTTGGATGTGAAAGGGTGGTTTTTCCACTGATGAAGATGACAGAAGGTCTGTTATTCCGTCTCACGAATCTATATTTATCAGGCATACCCTCTTCATAGTTCACTCTTGTTCTGAGTTCTTGTCTTGTACCATTAAACTCATGTGGCTCCAATTCCTTCTCATCTTGGGCCAGTCGATGGCTGGCTGCCTCTTGTGTGTCTTTTCCCACATTTTCCTGTCTGCTGCACCATTCATCAGTCCTTTCTGTTCTCCCATCCTCTATTCCCCTGTTCCATCTGGGTAGTTATCACGAAATATTTCCTGGCGCCTTTCCTGATAATAATATTTTTTCCTGTACATCTTCCCACTGGTTGATTTTCCCCTTTGTCCCAAGCCACAACGTCTTTCGTTATATAATCCGTCTCGAATACCGCATGGGCGCATTTCCTCAGCGAAATTCCGTAGGTATTTCGAGGCTGCTTTATAATGGAAACCAGCTTCGGTCTTGTATGACACTGCTGTCCGTGGCGCAGTCAGTTATACGCTGTTAAAAAACGTTATCTTGTACTCCTGGAAATTCAATCGCCTTCAAACCCATGTATAAGTATAAGTATGTTAAGTGTACTTACTTACACTTCAAGACCACCCTTCCCCTCCCGGAGCATGAAGACTTTTCCATGACTGCATTACTGAGCTTACTGCTTTTGTCATCCTGACTATATATATATATATTTCCAAATTATTACCTTCAAAAATATATTTTTTGATCTTCTGGCTTTCCTGGAGGGCTGTACATCACCACAGCAGTTAACAGACTTCGTCACCGACTGTTTCACTCAGAGCTAACAGACTGGAGGCCTTGTCGGACCTCTTCTGTATAATTTTCAATTTCGCTGTATCATGTACTTCACTGGTTGTCCCTACCTCTTATTAATGCATCATCCTTGACTTGTCTATGTCTCTGTGATCTCTCCGTGGTCCAAGGTGTCTCTAAAATGAACGCGATCCCCTGTTCCTGCACAGAACCTTTTCTCTTTGGACTTAACATTATTCCCGTGGGCCAGTTATCATAATCGACCCCTTTCCACCTCACTCCTCACTACCCCAACATTTTGCTGGATTTTGGTACTTGATATATCGTCCATTCTGTCATTCTTTGTGCCCTTAAGTTACTCAGTAACTCGTTCTGTTATAAGAACACGTCCTTTGACCACTGCCAGCCCCTCAGGCTTCACGAATCTCCGGTATAACTTCCTTTACTCTGTTTTGCTGTTAGTAAATTTGTAGTCGATGATTCTGAGTAGCTTTGCCTCTGTAGTTTCCTTATTGCTCCCAGCATCTCGTGGGATTGAGCCATCTTCCCTATGAGCTGCTGAATTCGGCTTTGTCACTGTCAAGACTACAGGGAGTCAGTAGGAGCATTAGGCAGGAGCATTAGGTAGAAGTAGTCAGTAGGAGCATTAGGTAGGAGCCTCTGCAAAGACTGCTTTAGACTTGCCCCCTGCCAGTGGCCTGTTAAGAATGAGGAACTAAAGACTAAGAAGTGGCGCTGGAGTTCACCAGTTGTGGAGAGACTATTGCCGTGGCCACTCCCTTGAGGGAGTTCCAGAAGGGATTGGACGTCACAGACATAGATAGATAGATAGGTAGATAGATAGATTGATGGTATCATTCTGTTCTGGTAGGTCAGTCAAAGGTATCATATTATTCTGACTTGATCATATTCTGTCAAGCACCATTATACTGACTGAAGATCAGGTCTTCAGGTATCATATTATTCTGATTATAGATCACATGAAGTATTATTAATCTGCCTGATGATCATTTCGTCGAATATCATATCATCTTGACCTAAACGATCCGTCCAGGAACAATAGATTTAAATCTGATGCATCAGTCAAGTAGCATGTCTCTCAGACTGTAGATACCTGTTCTTGAAGTAACATGTAGAATATAAAGGCATAATTCCTTTCTAGAAATCCGGCATGTCCTTTGGTAAAACCAAGTGGGATTTTAAGTCATGAATTTTCAATACCTTTTGAGGCTTTGTCACGTCAGGATGATGACACCAGAGAAATAGAGTTATTTATGATAATGTTGACTTAATATCATCTACATTTTAGTAGAGTTATTTATGATAATGTTGACTTAATATTATCTACATTTTAGTCTCTCCTAAAGATATTTTATTTCCTATCTTTGATTTTAAGGTAACTATAAGCCCGTAGATTTAATTTCACCCGTTGGGACATTAATATGAAGTGAACACCACCGTAAATTCACTGGAGACTTCAGTCCTCACTTCTTAGACTCTCGGCATCATAGTAATAATTTTTCATAGAGGTTCTATCAATAGATTCGAACCGTATAGAAAACTAATGCCCATTGACATTCAAGCGAGTCGGAAATGAGCATCATCTGCAGTGGTAATGAGATCCCGCACCAGAGGCTGGAAGCCAAGACTTACACGGCAGCTTTAACTGTTCCACAGGGTTCAGATTACGTTCTTAAGTCCAGGGATACGTGTTCTCTTTTCTCCCTGCTTGCGTCGCCTTCATTCATGCGTGGCCCACGAGACTCTAATCAGACGCTCTCGTCGGAAACCGAGAGATTTACAAGTTCCCCAGAATGACCTCTCACGAGGTCGGGCGATGTCCTAGACAAAGCATCAGTCCCCCCTGGACACGACCCCCCCGGCGCTGACCCTTGACCCAATCGGGGTCAGGATTACTCACCTTTTTGTTCTCACTAATTTCGTGACTGCCACGATGATTTGCCTCGCCTGATAATGTAGGCCCTTCTGATTGACCAGAGGAGGGAGATCAGACGCGCCCTGAATGCCCCTCTGTTCCGTTCCCCAAATCTGGTCCGAGATTTGATCGATCTCTCACGACTCTTTGACATTTTTAGAAACGCGGTAAAGCTGGGTCAGCTCCCCGTCCGTATACTGTTAACACGATAACTTTTTCGACGAAAAAATTTCCTTTTGTCCACGCAATTTATCTCTCGCATTTCATCAGAAATATCTCCCAGTGTGAAAAAGATATTGCGCAATTTTTTACATTGATATACACACGCATTACAGTAAGTGTGTGTGTGTGTGTGTTTGTGTGTGTTTGTGTGTGTCCTTGCGTGTGTGTGTCCTTGCGTGTGTGTGTGTTTATTTGTGTGTGTGTGTGTTTGAGTGGGTGTGTGTATTTGTGTGTGTGTGTGTGTGTGTGTGTGTGTGTGTGTGTGTGTATTTGTGTGTGTGT
>JAUUDW010633098.1:0-11205 GCA_032361385.1 Panulirus guttatus
ACTCTGGGATGACTAGTGAGCTACTGGGAACTGCAACGGCTGGAAGGCCATCAAGGAATTTATGATCTAAAGTTACTGACAAAGTAAGATCAAGTGGAGGCGACTGAGGGAAGATGACACCACAAGGTTCGGTTCCACTGAAAAATGACGGCGCGATTGCGCAAGACAGATAATAAGACAAGGTAAGAATGAGACCTTTGAGAAAGCTGTGAGTTTGAGAGCAAGCAGAATGTTGAGAGACAAGGAGGGAAATGCAGTATTCTGTAAGTTAACAATAGACAGTGGCTTAAACAGTTAAGGGTCTGCTTATGGAAACACACAAGCAATAACAACTGGTGGTGGGTTCACACAAGCAATAACAACTGGTGATGGGTTCTTCGATACAGAATGCGACAATTCATCAGTTTCTGAGACTCATGATGAAAGCAGATGATTGAATTAGAAAGATGAGCGGTGGGGACTGATACAAGGGAGAGATGATGCTTACAGATCAAAAAGAAAAAAAAGAAAGAATAGAGGAAAGAGGGGTGTTCCCTACGTCTAGATGAATAACCCAACTTATCAACTCTCACAGCCTGACCTCAGAATTCGATTCACTTGCCCCACGCCGCAATGTTAGTGGTCTCTTCCCCTCCTATTGACCTTACTTTGACTTCTGCTCCCAGTTAGTAGTTGCCTGTATGCCCCTGCCATTAACTAGATCACGTAATACTCCTCAGGCAACTGCGTCACATGATTAGCGTGTGACCGTCGGCAATTCAAGAGTAATCCCTTTTTGATGTTCGTTTCTTTACCTACTCCGTTACTCTTTAGAACTTTTTACCACCTCATGTCTATGAAATACCTCTTTTTGAAAAGCAAGCTTGCTGCTTCATTAAAAACCCATATACTTTTTCACTTACATTACTTTTCTATCTTTGTAGCATACGACAAACACTCACTCACTCACACACACACACACACACACACACATACACACACACGCAAACTGTTTTTCTTTTCCTCTCTGCACTTTCCTTCCTCTCTCTCGCTCCTCGGCCCCTCACCCTATTCACAGTAGTGAGGTCCCACCGACTTTCTCCTGGAGTGTTGCTGGGCAATTGGCCTGGAGCAGAATGCTGTCGGAAGTGGGCCTCAAATTCTTTTTCTGGGGGGGAGAAGTTTGTATACCAGGGATGTTATGAACTGACCCGCAGGCAAGGAAGAGCCTCGTTTAGTTTCGTGAGGTAGGAACTAGAGAAGATAAGTTAGCTCAGGCAGGGAGGAAACGGGAGAGTAAGCTGAGAGAGAGAGAGAGAGAGAGAGAGAGAGAGAGAGAGAGAGAGAGAGAGAGAGAGAGAGAGAGAGAGAGAGAGAGAGATATCAGGAGAGCAGAGTTCTAACAATAGGTGACGATTAAACCAGTCACGGTGATGACTCACAGCAAATCCATACTGAGACAGAAATAAATGCAGAGCAAAGAGAGAAAGAAACAGACTAAAGGCAAAGAGGAAATGCTGAAGAAAGAGAGCAGTTTTAGACACAGACTGAAAAAAGGGAGACAAATACAGAGAATACTTAGACTCATAGATTCAGAACTAAGTACACAGAGAGGAACGTGCATGGGTGTAAAACAAGCCAGCAACCCAGACAGCCAGTTAATTATTTAGCTAAACAGTTAGCTCATCAGACAAACAGCCATCACACTGACAGGAAAGACAGTTAGCAATTAACTAAACAACTGCCAACCAGCCAACCAAAACGTCAGCCAACCAACTAGGCAGCTAGATAGTGTCCCAGGCTAGGGAAGAAGTCAACAAGCCAGTTAAAGAACCGAAAAGACAGCCAACCAAACCGTCGGCTACCCAGGTAACCAGCCAGCCAACCGGTCAGCTAACCACATAATCAGACCAGCCAACAAGCCAGATAATCAGGTAACCAACCAATCAGCCAACGGCACACATACAGTCCGCGTCACACAGTCAAATACTCACGCATGCCGTCACACATTCTGCTACGCCAGAGCAAACCCGCCAGCCAGACGAGGAAGGAAGTTGTGCAGACGACCACTGAGCCAGTCAGTCAGCCACACAACCAGCCATCCAGCCATACAACCAACCAACCAGACAGATAACCACATAACCAAGTTGCCAATGACGTGCCATACAAGCTACCAGCCAGCTGGCTAGTCTACCAGCCATACACCCGACCAGCCAGTCAGCCAGTCAACCAGCCATACACCCGACCAGCCAGCCAGCCAGTCGAGTCAGCCACCAGCCAGCGTGTCGGAGGGAACCATGGCCTGGGGCAGGTAGTCAGCGGGCAGCCCCAGATTCCCCACTGTCTCACGGGCCTTTAATATTCACTCCGACGCCGTAAACAATATGAGCGGGCGGCCAGCCTCGCCAGCGCCCCAGTTTGATTAATTACTCGCATAAAAGTCAATAACCCGTGCGTGCCGCGTCCCGCTGCTTAGCTTGAAAGGGTTCTGGAAAAGATGGCAAAAAATATATGGGCTCCCGCTGCTTTTCTCCTGGTCGTTAAGCCGATGAAACGTAGGCCTATACCGAACTAGCCTCTGGATGGTTCTGTTGTGGTTGCGTCACTGCGAGGGAGGAGAGGATCACGTTGCTAAGAGGCGTAGAGACGCTGGGGGAAAGGAAGAAGACGTCGAGGTGGTGGTCGTGGTGGCTGACGTCTGGGGCCGCCACAGGGGCGCTGATCAATGGTTTTCATTAACGAGCGGGACGCGGAGGGCTGATGAATGGGATCGATTCCGCCAATGTTACAGGTGTCGGTCCCGGTAATTAAAGAATACGTATTTCCAACTACCGACGACGATGCCTTCGTCAGCAGGGAGCGTCGGAGGAGGAGCCAGCCTCACTGTGGTTCCTCTCTCCCACTTACAGAGCGCTTTACTTCGTCGCGCTCAACTTCGTCTGTAGCTCTGATGTTTTTGTGTCCAGCGGGCACTTACGGTGCCAAGACACAGCACAGACCGATAATCCCTTGCTGCAATGTGAGGCAAATTTACTACGGGTCAATAAAAAAGAGCTCGAGGTCCTATAACGTGCATGTAATGGGCGGACACGCAGTGAGCATCATTTCGTAAAGTGAACCTAATCATACTTCCCGATTACCATATTAACATATCAACAGCATTAGTTTTTTCCCCTCCACCTGAAGGTGAGCTGTCAAGCTGCAACTGTTGATCACATGCCCCGAGGCGCAATGCCCATTCCTATTTTTACGAGTCTTCACGGTCACTGCACAGCATAATTATCCTGCGTGAAAGGCAGGAGTTGGGCAGCCGCAGCCGAGATGATGGGAGGGCGTGGCGCCCTACGTGAAATATATTGACGGAAAGAAAGTAGGACATGGCTGGACCTCCAGACTGGCTACGGTGCAACTGGGAGTGGCCAGGGGCATCGGTGGTAGGCGAGACGTAATCAAGGACTAGATCAGACGTTATTGTGGGTTGCAGAGAGAGAGAGATGCACACGAGTGCACGACCCTTAAGCACGACGGTATATGCCTTGGGTCAGATGGCTTTGGCTTCTGGTCCGATCCTTAAGGGTTGGGTCAAAGGTCAGGTCATCATAATCAAGAGTCGCAACGTGCTAGACTTCTATCCAACCCGTTAGCACAGTAACGCCAGTTAGCGTTGGCTAAGTAGGTTAAGTTTTCATGCTTAATAAGCCCAGTTATCTCGCTGGAAAGGTGTGAATAATGTATTCCATGTACTAAAGGAGTTGATTTATCCTACTCTAGAGGCTGAGGTTATCTCATCCTGCTAAAAGTCATCGTGCTCAACGGAACCAAGTTGGCCATCAATATACTAGGTTATCTCCACTGGGAGATAAGTTGACTCCACTGTGGAAGTCAAGTCGTCCTTTCAGAATTTTTGTGTGTTTGAGACACGGGAGGGATTCTGGCCCAGAGACCAATAGCTATTGAGAGTAATATTAGTTACTAAAACATACTGGTCGCGGATAATGAGTGGAGTTCCTTAGGGCTTACCGTTGGGACCATTCCAGCTTCTGATCTATGTAAATGACCTACGAGGAAGACATTATCTATACCTGAGTACTTACACTGAACATACCAAAATTATGGAAAAAGTGCGAAGTAGTGGAGCTTACAACATGTTGCAAAGAGACCCAGATAAGTTATAGTTGTGCTCTGATGGAGCCTAAAATAATCACAAAGAAATGAAGATGGCGAAGAGTGTGTCAAGAGGCTAGACTGTGGAAAGAAGATATAAGACTGTGAATAGCAAAAGGTGAAAAGAAGATGTAAGAATCAAACTGTGAAAGTGGACTCGGAGTTGACATCTTGCTGATGTTATCACCGGGAGAGAAAAACCAATAAGTTTTAACCACTGTCGAAAATGTCTGCCGGTACATGGCCAATGAGATGTTCAAGAAAGTTTATAAACGACTCCTGTTCGGAACTTATTTAGAATATTCATCAACTACTTGGTCTCCTCACTTGAGTGAACACACCACTGCTAGTGAAGGTCCAACGGAATGCGACGTGGATGCTGCCGGAATAAAATGAAATGAGATTCGAGGAAAGGAGTGAGGTCCTCGACCTGGCCATCCTATTAGGAAGGAGAATAAGGGGAGACAGGATAACCAGGCGTACATATCTCGCGAAACATGATGGTGTTAACATGAGTCGATGCTTTGAAAATCAGAGGAAGTACAGATGTACATGACGCTACAAGACAATGGAACAGACATTTATCAGGATGGACAATGGGAACACAGGTGAACACACACATAGAAGGAGTTAAGCAACGTGGAATTAAAAATGGAAATATTTAAGTTTGTGTGATACAAATGCGAGCTGAAGAGGTGGGGTCCTTACAGATGTAAATCTCTCTTCCTAAATGCATAAACCGGGAATCATATGCTTTTCTGATAAGGCAACAAGTTCCTCCTTAAAACCAGTTTGTATCCCTCACGGACGAGCGTGCTTCCATCCCACCCACACCAGATGAACCACCCTCTCCTGCAGTCCAGTGCATCTCCTTCATAAGCCATATGTCCTCTTCACATACCAGTACACATCCATCTCCTACGGAGCAATATGTCTCCATCATAATCTCAACATTTCTTGCTCATGAATCAGAGCGTCTCCATCTCTCACAAACAGGTAGGTCTTCTTTATCTTGTCTCCCTCATATACCGCCACGTCTTGCCCCACAGACTACCATGTTCCCTTCACAAACCATCATGTTTCCCACACTGACCAACACGATTCCCTCACGAAGCTCACAAACGAAAATGCCGAACAGCAGTGAAAAGACTTAACAACATATCTGTGATCTAAACTCAGTAACCACACTGACTCGACCTTTCTAAACCAGATGCAATAGCTTCCCGACCGCACAGGTCAGAAATCTCAGCTCCCTTGCACAATGTACTATGTAGTTCGGTATCAGTGTAGTTGCTGAGGGAAAGGACGTTGTGAATGGTTGTGCTGTGGCTAATACGGTGATACGGCGGCCGAGGATTCCACCAGATTTCGGGGTAATTCGACCAACACTCAAGTATGGAGAGCGAATCAGAATTCAGACGGACGCGCTGGATTTCAAGGGTTTCATCAGATTTTTATTAATCTTCAGTCGGATTTCTGTTGTTTCATTATAAATCCATAAGTTTCAATATTCAGTGAAAGTTGAGAAGACTCGACACCGATCAAGGGGAATTCGAATTCAGAAAATTGAAGTCTGAACTCAGGATAAATCTAGTCAAAATGCACAATATTCAGTAAGAATTCATGAGATTCAAGTCGTGGGGGGGGGTGGGGCGGAGAGTCAAGGCGTGTGCCGGTCTGCTGCTGATGCAGACAGGCACACATTCTCGTTGAGACGAACTTTCACCACACGAGAGCAGCCGCTCACACTCTTCGTGTGTCACGTGACGTCGTCTGACACATGCTATGAACAGCGCAGCTGTGGTTCTTATTCAGGGCCGCAGCCAAGATGGTTATCACCTGCCATTAACAACTGAAAGAGTTCGCAATTTAGCATGAAAGGTGAGGTATACAGTTGATCGAACTAACGTACGTTCTAACATTGTTGCATATCTCCTCTCATTGCCTTCAGAATGACTGTGACAATTCCTCCATGCATGTATCAATGATCAACGCGTTCTATGTTCTATCAAAACCACACAGGATTTCCATTTCTCAGTGAAATCACCACAGGACTGTATAGCTGCGTTCGCTAAAACGCGGTTTGCCTCCTCCTGTTCCTGTAGAAGGGAGAAGGCATCCACCAGGGGAACGAGTGAGGCGCTGAGCCAGAGGCTAGCAAGTAGAGGAGCGATTAAGGGCACAGGAATAACTGGTGTTAAAGTAAGTGAAGGTTTGTGGCAGGCCTGGGGGCGAGGCGTGGCTTGTGCCTGGGATTATGTAACGGGAGGGGAGGGAGGGGGAGAGGTCGGTGGATCTTGGGGAGGGAGGGAGGGAGGGAAGACCCCCACGGTACTGACCTTCCCTGCAATAATGCCCGTGTCTCTGTCTCGATCCCGTCTGTCTGTCTGTCCGTCTGCTTTGATTTACGTCGTTTCCTCCGGTGCTGTCGTTCCATCGTTCGTTCTTCCCTGCTGCACTTGCGACTCGGTATCTTTGCAAGTTGCAGGGGTAAGGAAACCATAGGTTAGATTTCTCTGTGCAGTGTCATGTCCTTCCCTATGTACTATTCATTCATGTCTTTCCCTATGTACTATTCATCGCCTGGGGGTTTGCTACTCAAACATTTCTCTGCCCAGCGAATACCAATATGTCATTTTTTCTTTGACTGTTCTCTGTATGTTATTCGTGTGATACCAAATGCTGGAGGAGGTGTTTAGACACATGGAATAGACTGAATGTTTCTTGTTCCAGTGGCAACGTCTGATGCAGGTTTCTGGTGAGACAAAATCTTATCTCAGGACACTGGTCATCAATGATAATACTATGATGTTTAAGACTCTGCATAAGAGAGCGTCCTCTTTACGTAGTTAAGGCATTTTACTTCGTCGTATCAGATGTATATGTACAGAGGGGAGGCATCTGTGTGTGTATATACTCGTGTCTATGTATATATATTAATGTCTACGTATGGGAAGTGCGCTCATAAGCCACAACGAGCACATATCACCTCGGTATACCAGTGATACACCAGGAGGCAGCACAACTCTCGCCGCAGCCTGGTGAGGTGGAGGGTAGCGGAGGGCGGCCCTGTGGGAGGGGCGGGCCATACCGCTCAGGAAAACCGGGAAGCGAGAGACTTCTCAGCTTACAGGAACTTCGGACGAGGACGTGAGTGTGCACAGGTGGGCCCCTTCTCATGGTGTCTGGAGCCGGGGGTGGGCGAGGGGTTAGGGGGAAGAAGGATATACATGAGAGCATATGTTGTGGGTATGATGAGGATGTGGCTGAATGTGGAGGGAGATGGGCAAGGGTTGGGAACTGAGTAAGGATAAGTATGATATGCGTAACTCGGCCGAGATATGGCTTTGGGGCAAAAAGCTGATGCCACGATGGTAAACTCGTAACGGGCGGAAATCACTAAGCATGGGTGTCTGATTATGGTCTGTCCAGGGGAAATAACGTAGGTTTGTGACATAGGCAGGGCGTGGCTATGAGCATTCCGAGGGCATTGTGTGTAGGGTGTGGCCTAGACTTGGCATTAAGTCAAGATTTAAGCCAAGATCCTTGGTCAGGGTATGTCCAGGATCCTAGCCAGGGCGTGGGTATGGGCAGGTAGAGGGCATGGGTTACTGTGGAAGCCCTCAAGGGTGTGGCTAGGGGCGGGGTCAACACATCCACCTGGGAACAGAGGACGGTAAAGCAGCGTCAGCTTACCAACATCAGCCCTCTCTAGGGTGAGACGCGTAGGCCTTAAGCGTTTTCATCAGGCCACTGACATGCAACACAGCTTGAGGAATAATAGGACTGTCACGCGTTAAACAGCATTACACAAATATAGGTAGTTACGCAAAGCACAAATACGTACACATATAATACATAGATACATACATATACATATATAAGCAGTGGTTTAGAAATTTGCTGACTGGCTGTAAACAAAGAATAGTGATTAATGGTCAGGCCTTAGAATGGTTAGACGTAACAAGTGGTGTGCGACAGGGATCTGTCTTGGGATCAGGTCTCTTTCTCATATGTACAATATCGATGTTGATGATGGACTGCACTGTAGGATATCAAAGTTCGCAGACGATACCAAGTTGAGAAATGAATCTACAACAGGAATTGAACATCTGTAGCATTAACTGACATAGTTATACTGATGGACTGGGTCCACAGTTGGCAAATTCACTGGTGCATCTCCACTATGAATATTGTGTTCAGTTTTGACCACCCTACTTGAAAAAAGACATAAACAGGATAGAGGGAGTACAAAGGTGATCTACTAAGAAGATTTCCCGGACCGCGATGCAAGTCTTACGAGAGCTGACTAAAAACTTGAATCTATCAAGCTTAGAAAAGAGAAGACTGAGAGATGATTCTAATACAGGTATTCAAAATTATCAAAGGCTTCTATAATCTCTATCTAGGAAGCTACTTACGGATAGATTTGTCTGATTTGAAACTTGTGGATAAAAGATTTTACCTCGAATGAGGCGTACATTTCTTCAACAGAATTGTTAACAAGAGTAGCTGAAAGCAGTACCAGAGATACCTTAAGAACAGACTTGATGAATTTTTCTCTTTAAGTCAGAGAATGACTATTTGATCCTTCTTAATGAAATGAAAAGTTTACAGGCTTTCGTCTCTGAACCTTCTGTATATATTCTTACCCTTAACACATTAAACAGTAAGTTCCTGATCCTTACTACCATACCAAACAGCTTTGTAGGAACCCAGTGGTCTGCTTTCGTTTGAATTCCTTTGTGTTTCTTTTCAGCATAATGGCACACTAGCGATAAAAGGTTTTCACTTCTGCTTGCCAGGCAGGATAACGCCGGCCTGGTGCCACACACCACCGCCCTGCCGTGTCAAGGTCACTTTCTGGCTCGGGGGGCCCCAGTAGCATGGTCACCCCTGCAGGAGGCAGGCGCGCACCGCCACCATACACTGTGTGGGGGTCATTACGTCTGGCTGGGGCCCCACAGGCAGGCCACTATGGAGGCTAGCCCCCCCTCTCCCACCACAGGGCCCCCACCACAGTCATCCTCTGTACCTACCACCAGCTCTTTTCATTTACTCCCGGCAACTTGATCCTCCCAGCTAATGCCACCTTCGCCCCTCCCCTGGCCACTAAGCTCTCTCTCTCTCTCTCTCTCTCTCTCTCTCTCTCTCTCCATTATGGAGACTCTGTGCTCGACTGCCGAGGTTTACAGACGGACTGATCATTTTTATCAGGAAGACTGAATATATTTCATATTTGAATTATTTGCTCTAATATGTTATTCAGCGTATACTTACTCATAGACTTTAACTGTAAATACAAAAAACCACAAACATTCATATAAACTCAGCTTTTAAGACAATGTCCCAGCATGTAAAAAGATATCCCTGTGCTTTTACGAGCTCCTAACTCATAAAAAACAATGTCCCGCCACACTTGTTTGTTAAATCCTAACTCACGAACCAATCCTCCTACACATACGAAACGATGTCCTACCACTCTCATAAACTCCCACCTCATAAAGCAATGTCTGAACACTCTCATACACTCCGAGCTCATAAAGTGATAACTAAAATCATAAAACAATATCCCAGAAATCTCATAAACCTCCAGCTCAAAAAAACAATAATGTCCAAACACTAATACAGGCCTGTCTCATACACTGATATCCCAGGCCTTTCATAAGCTCATAAACTTCTGGCTCGTGCAATATTCCACCATGTAAATGGATGTCCCACCACTCATTAAACTCATAGCTCATAAGACAGTATCTAAATGCATGAAATATTATAAAGCTTTAAGAATATATGAGGAGACTGGAATAATTATCCTCGTTCTCTCTTAAGTTCTTACCTCATAAAACAATGTCCCAACACCCTTGTATACCCCACGCTCATAAAATAATATGCCAATACATCATGCAGATTTCCCAGGGCTCTCCTTAATTCTTAGAGTAATGTCCAACGCCCTCATAAATTCCTAGATCATGGACAGTGGTCCTAACGCTCTCATAAACACTCTGCTCATTAAGCAGTATTCCTCAACACTCAAACGCTCCGTTACGCAAAATACGCCTATCAGTTCTGAGCCAAACAGCAGAACAAAATTCACCTAAGACTACTGCACAGGCCAGCCTGTAAACCGAGTACTGTTCCATGTATCATATTTTTCCAGAACATAAAACAATGTCCCCAGCGCACTCATAAACCAGGCACTGTCTCATAACTCATAAAGCACTGTCCCGGGAGCCCTCATAAACAAGGCCTCCTCCCTCTCGTCCAGGGACCCACTCCACCTTATTCCCTCATCTCTTATAGCCACGGCTGGTGTGACACACCACCAGGAAGCGTTTGTGTCCGGTGGTGGTTGTGGTGGGGGGGGGGGGGGGGGGGTGGGGGGGTTGGGTGGGGTGCCGTCTGCGGGGAGACTGGGCAGCGCGGCGGGTGGGTGGGTTGGTTACGCGATGGATCACTTCCCGCTGAGCATTGGAGTCTCCCGCAGTAGCTGTGTGGGACTTAATGTGTGTGTGTGGCTCTACCGCATTGTGTGTGGTAGTGGTAGTGGTGGGGGTGATTATTCTGCTGGATGTATAAAGTCTCTGTGCGGTTGGTTAGAGCATTTGTGGTAGCTGCGGTTGCATTAGGTTGTGGTAGGTTTGGTGGTTGTGGTGGAGTAGGTCAATGTGGCTGTGGTGGTGCTGTCGTTGTGGTGGAATCGGTTGGAGTATTGTGGTTGTATAGGATGGGTGGTAGTAGTGGTAGCGATTGTGAAGGAAACGTGGTTGTGGTGTGTGTGTGTGCGTTTTGTGGTGGTGAGAGCGATGTTTGCGGCCGTGGTTGTGGTGGTAGTAGTGGAGATAGCACCCTCAGTGGTTACGGTGGTGTTGTTTGGTTTGGTAGTGATGATGCACGTGGTTCAGATGGTAATGGTGCGACATCATGTTTGTGTTGGGTGGTGAAAGCCGAGCAAGTGAGAGGCGTTTTTTGTGGTTGGAGTGGTAGCGGTGGTAGTATGTGAAGCGGCGTGTGGTTGTGAATTGGGTGGTAGCGAGTCAGGTCTCAGGGGAGGAAGATGGTTGT
>JAUUDW010633109.1:0-11205 GCA_032361385.1 Panulirus guttatus
GTAGGAGGGAGGGTGAAAGAGGGTGGTGGTTGGGAATCCGTCAAGCAAATAGGGCGGTCTGTTTACACAAGATATATATTTAAACTGACCCACCATATTCCTTCTTCACCACCACCCCTACACACACACACACACACACAGACACACACACACACACACAAATGAAACCTGGCCCAACGAGGTGATCTAATCGTAGAAATTACAGAGACCTCAATGATTTTGTACGATACCATAGACTGGAAATAGTAAGGAACCAGAGCACTGTGGTGGGAGGAATTGTGAAATTTCCAAGAGAAGGGTAAGAGCCTTGGGTACCTTTAACCTCGTATACGGAGCGAAGGGTAAAAACGGAGGGATGGTTCGATGAAAGAAATGTCAAAAACGCGAAGGAGCTTAGCAATGTTCTCTAGCGAAGACAGACGCACCCCAGCCAGTCAGCATTGTAAAGGCATGAGGGGAGAAAACGTCTGTAGCAGGATGAGGAAGGGTGATTAGAGAAACATGATTGAAGAGAATGTAGTGGGTAAGGTAGGAGACAAATCAAGAGTTTTCCCACAAAGTCATCAGAAATAGATTTTCAGTTAAGGAGTAACAAATAATGCTAGGGGTTTCAGGTGGAAGAATTATAGCGTATAGATGTGGTGGAAGTGAATGACAGTTTCATAGATATTTTCACAGTAGCCCCAACAACAGTGAGAGCGAATGGGAGGAGGCGTTGCAAAGCATTAAAGTGCTGATTAGACAGACATAATACTTATTCACGGTCCTAATGAAATATCTCCATCTGTGATAAAGATATGTGCTGATACAGCTGACATACGACTTGAAATGTTGCTCAGGACGTCGCTGCCAAGGGAGTGGAAGACGAAAGATGTCATACCTTCCTTAAAGACAGGAAACCAAAAAAATATGCACTGAACTGCAGACTGGTCTCCATAGTGGATGTGGTCTGTAAAGTACTGGGAAAGAAAATCGGTAAGCAAGTAAATGAGTATTTGCAAGGGTGAAACTACCTAAGTGAGGGAAAGATCATGTGTAACGAACCTCCTAGATTTCCACAAGAAAGTGAGCACTGTTTTAGAAGAGAAGGATGGGTGGATTGTCTCTATCTGGACTACCGGAGAGCATTTGACACTTTCCAGCATAGGATGTTGGTGAAGAAGGTAGATCTTCAGGAAGGATTATGGGTGAAACCACGTAGCTGGATAGGTCTGCAACTTAATGGAAGGGAACATTGGACCCACGTCAAGGCAGTTTTCTCAAAATTGGTTGAAGTCACCACTGGAGTGCCAAAAGGTTCTGTTCTGGGACCATGGTTATTCTTTATCTCTGTAAATGAGGAGCCAGAGGGATTGGATTCCTTCCTGAATATGTTTGCAGATGATGTCAGAGTCATGAGAGAGGCTCAAAACTAGGAGGTCGCATCCATATACAAGGGGACTTTGACAAGCTTCAGAGTTGGTCTGACACGCGGTTGATGAAATTCAAACAGAGTCAGTGGTAGGTAATGAGGATGTCATGCCGTAAAAAGAATGTCTTAATATGAACATTATCTCACAAGAAATAAGCTTTGGGCGTGTAAGAGGGAATATGGAGTAGACATCGTTCACAAACTGTCGGCAGATTTCCTCGTTTGGAGAATAGTCAAAAAGACAGTCTCTCTTCAGGCAAATCCTGAAATAGCATTTAAGTATATGGATAAGGGAATATTCAGCAAGCTGTTCACATCGTTCATTAGGTCAAAACTTGGATATGTTTTTCGAGTTGGATTACCGCGCATACAGAAATGCAAAGAACTAACCGAGAAGGTGAAGAGGAGGCCAGTAGATATGGTATCATGAATATGAAAGCTGAGTTACAGGGGAAGTCTAGCTAGATGCGTTAGATGTGTCCACAATGGAAGAAAGAAGAGCAAGGGGTGACCTGCTCACAACCTTGAAAGTTGTTTAAACGATTGATTAATGTCAAGAGTGAACAGTTCTTCGAGATACGCAAGGCTGGAGTAACCAGAGACCGTAACATGATATTAAGCAAGAAACGTGTTACAAAAGATGTAAAAATGTACTTTTACACTGTCAGTCGTGGATAAATGGAATAAAGTGAATGATGAAATTGTGAATGCGGACGCCATGCACAAGGTTACAAAGTGCAAAACTCCTTCCCGGCACAGTTCTAAGAGGCAGTTACACACACACACACACACACACACACACACAGCAATCCTTTACCTGCCATTGTGAGCGCGCATAAACAATCCATGAACAAGTGCATAGCTATGCAAGTGAACAGCTCGGTTTTCTATTTGTTAGACTGTGTGGTATGTCAATTACTGTATTACTGTAACTGTTTATCACTTAATGTTCAGTCAAGTTCATAATGTATGAACCATAATTTTGACCCCGTATATATATATATCCCTGTGTATCTGCACCCTGTCTGTCTCAATGTACCTCACCCATATGTTTATCCTAGGTGTGGAAATGTCCGGCTCACCCTAATCTTCAGCTCTTGTATGATTAGTAGATTATGAATATAGTAGCCATCATGACCTCCCAGTTCTGTAATATCTCACCGGTGTATATTTAGCCGATGGCAACCTAAATCCAGTAAACGGCTGTTTATTCATTTATTTATTTATTGTTACGCGTCTCCATAGCCATGTGTTGCTAGAGTCTAGGCCGCAGTTCTCTCTCCCCTTGGGCAATACTGCCTCTGGCCTCCCTCTCCCTCATGGCGGCCACTCTCCCCTTGGCCTCACTCTCCCTCAACTTCCGAACAATCTCTTGCTCCCCTTCACTCATCATTTTTTCTTAGGCCACTCTTGTTCATGTTCCTCTGCCTTCGGCTCCTTCCTCCCCGCGCCTCCTTCCTCCCCACGCCTCCTTCCTCCCCATGCTTCCTTCCTCCCCACGCCTCCTTCCTCCCCATGCTTCCTTCCTCCCCAGCCCTCCTTCCTTCCCCACGCCTCCAACCCCTCACCACGCCTCCAACCCCTCCCCATGTCAATTCCTTAACAGAGCGTGCCTCCTCCTCATTACCGCCCCTTCTTTCGCCCTTTCCCCCCCCCCCCGCCCTCCAGCCCCTCCCCATGCCTGTAGTCAACTCGCGCCGACGATAAAGTTGTCACTCTCAGATACACCCCAGCGCGGGCCTCTCCTGCGGGGTATCTCTCGCCTGATACCACTGTCTGTGTAGATGGCCGGTGTAGGTGTAGGGGTGTCACGTGCCTGCCTGGGGGACAGGAGTTGCCATGGTGTAGTTGTCGGGGTACAGGCTTCACGTGCCTAGCTGGATGTTGCCAAGGCGTTTGCTGGGGGGTTTGTAGCGGTGCTCAGGTGTAGGCTAGGGTGTAGCAGTGTTCGGAAAGTGTAGGCTAGGGTTTGTGTGTGTAATGGTGGGTTAAGTTGTGGCAGAGAAGGGTCACGAAAATGCAGTGTAGGATGCCGGTAGGATGGGAAAGTTTAGAATGAACTGAAGAAGGTGTTGTGAAGGATGAGGGTGAAGGTTCCAGTAGTAAGTGTGGGCAATGTTATCTGTAAGGCAGTTGTTGAAGAGTCGGGAAGCCTCGGTGCGAGGCAGTGTATAGGTCCGCACATATCCTGAGGTTGTGTAATGTCTTCAGGTAAGGGTAAGGCTTTGGATACGTAGGTGTGTAAATGTGTGGGATGTGGGAATTCCTCATGGCTGTGTGGTGTGGTCCTGCAGGTGGTGGTAGGTGGTGATGTTTATGTATAGGTGGGGTGGGAGGGCTTGCGGAGACGGTGTCAACGTGTGGGTGTGTGTATGGGAGGGGAGGAGGCTGGGTAGAGGGGTAATGTTTATATTACTCGCCTTCTAATCCTAGGAACCAGCCATGCCCTCCCGCCCTCCCTCCCTCACAGTCTCCCACATTTCATGACACATCCTGGCTCCATCCGACCTCTCCCATTCCTCTCTCTCTCTCTCTCTCTGGTTTTGCTTTTGTATGTGTCGTTTTCTGTTCCACTGTTCGCCTCCCTCTTATGTTCTTTCCATTTCTTACTATTTAGATGATCTCTTCATATTGTCTTCTGCTTTTATTCATTTTGTATATTACCCCTCTATTTCTATATTCCTCAATTTCATTTGTTCTTCGTATTTTTTTTTAGTTTCAATTTTTTTCGTCCTCTTCCTTCGGTTCCTTCATTGCTGAACCTCATAAAGCATGTGAAACCTTTGAAGCTTCTGAACCTCAAAGTACGTGAAGCTTCTGAATCCTCTGAACCAGCGGAATACTTGCATCCCGAAGGCTGTGGAAATAGTGTGCTTGACTGAGTCCTGGACTACTGGAACGCGAACCCAAGGGCTCTCGAACCAGGGGACGTTTGCGCCGTCTGAAATCTCCGTCACCGAACCCCCTGAAGTGCGTCGAATGAACCCCCAGAGTGCGTCAACCAACCACTATAAGTCAAAAACATGTGGAGTCTGGTTATATACCCCGTTCGCCTGGGGTTTTAAACTGAACACGGCCTTTCCGATCACTGTCCCCTTTCCCCCTCCTCTCCCCTCTTCCTCTCCCACTCCCCTCTCCCCACTCTCGTTACCCTATCTCCCCGTTCCTCTCCCTCGCCCTTCACATTGCACTCATCAGTTCCCTTGTCCAACATGTCTGTACAATAACGGGCTGTTCTGGTGCTTGTTCAATGTTCTACTGTGCTATTGGCCAGTTGGCTCCGTTCGTTAAGCTTTACTGCCGTTTTATATATGGATTAATTGCAGTTTGCTCGTTAGGCTGCATGTCCCGCGTTGCTTCCATTCGCAGATGCATTATTCGATGATGTGAGATCCTTATTGGTCGCTGCGTTGCTAGCACCAGCCTCTTTCTCTGTCCGCCCTCCCAGCTGCTCCACACACACACACACACCCCCCGCACGTCCCGCGCCAGCACAGGCGAACCACACCGCGAAAAAGTACTTATATTTCTCTCTCTCTCTCTCTCTCTCTCTCTCTCTCTCTCTCTCTCTCCCTCCCTCCTTTTCAAAGAAACAAGGACACTCCGTGCAGTAGCCAAGGGGAACCATGATGGAAGATGTTCTGTCGCTGGGTGGGTGGGGTAACGGTGGTGTTTGCCTAAGATGTTTCGTTTTATAAGGACGTTAGACACAGACAAGAGAAGTAAAAGGAAATATAGTCAGGGCGCTTCGCTGATGACTATAGCGTAAGCAGAATGTGAGGACCTGAAGATAAGAAAGATACGGAAATGTTGCATAGGGGCAGACCCTGGTGGGATTTGCCGTAGATGAGTTTGAACAAATAAGTCTCTGAATGATTAACAAAGTACTGACGAGCCCATATAGAGGCCCAACAGGGAGAGAGTTAGAAAGTGAAGGAAAAGACGTCAAATATCGAGAAGTTATCACGAATGATAAAGTGGAAGTCGGAAGAACATATTGAGAAGATAACTCTCTCTCAAGTAATGAGCGGGGCGACAGATGAGGACGTACATAGCAAGAGAAGGAATCCTGTCGATGAAAATGTCCACCGTATACGTAAGAAGCAGAATTGAGTACTGGTGTGTCATGTGGTCACCACTCAGTGGGATATAAGCAAGTTAGAGAGAGTTCAAAAGAACTTCACGAGGAAAATCGAGGGGATGGAACTTACTAACCACCTTGAGAGGCTCAAGAACTTGACTCTGTAGCTTAGAAGGAAGTGGAGAATGAAACACGATAATCCGCCCATGGAAACAAATTGAAGGGGCAAAGGAAATTGCCATGGGCTTAAGACTCCCTCAGCATGGAAGGAACAGTGTTATTAAGTCAGCGAGAAGACCATGGGGTGTACCAGTAAGTGTTTAAAACACTCGCAAGAAAGCGAGAGATATTGGTCACTGTACTACCTGGAGAAATAAGAGGCCTGCACAGAACAGCTATAAAAACATTTAAAAGAAAAATTAATAGTTGGTTAAAGTCAGCTTCAGATTAACCCAGAATAGATATATATTTAATGAGCGTGGCGGCAGCAAGGAACTGTATTTTTTTTTGCAACGTGCGGTGAGTGCTACGCGCTAGCCCTACGTTTTGAGAAAATCGTTGCCTAGGTACTCTTAGGAAGGTACTCTCTCACTCTCTCTCTCTCTCTCTCTCTCTCTCTCTCTCTCTCTCTCTCTCTCTCTCTGTGTGTGTGACTTTTCCGTAAAGCCCGCACTCCATCACTTCATCCTTTCTCCCTCCCTTTCCATGCCCTCTCCCCACCCGTCCGTCCACAGGTCAGCAGGGCATGAGGGCCAGTTGCTTGCTGGCCCGGTCCGCTGCCTGGTGCTGGCCCGCCTCTGGTCAGTGGCCCAGCCTTCTCAACGATGTTCCGTAGTTACCTCAGATGGCCCAGTCTTTTATACAAATTTAGGGCCCTCCCTCCTTAGGTACCCTTCCAGTACCCGTACGATACCCGCACAATGCCCTCACTAAACCCGTCCAATACCCGCACGATACCAGCACAGTGCAGTACACGACCGACGGCTGAGATCCTCAGTTTTATACGTACATTCAGATAATAACCGGCTGGATGCAATACATGATTGATGAGGTTCCTAATCTCAGTCGTCCGCATACTGCATCCTGCCCCTCCCCAGTGTGGACGGTGGGGAGGGACTCGCACGGTGGTTGGCATAGTCCTCACATTATCGTAAGGTTAAACTGACTCTACATGACAGAGCGGAGGTCTCCTACATGCACAGTAACTATGGGATGACTGAGTGTTGTGGTCTCTTGTGTCTGCACAGCTCCTTATAGATTTAGCACAGGGTCGCCGTGTCAGATATCCGTTCGGAGTGTACTGGCTGAGGTGGGTCGCCTCTATCCACGCAAGAGCCCATGAAATGTAGGGTCCCGAGTCCATATATCCAGGGGCTCTACCTCGCCGAAGAATGCTGGGTTGTGATTGTGGGTATTCGAGAAGTATGAATTGGCTGAGATTCACACATTATGAGCTCATTTAAGCGAGTCTTGGTTTCCCACATCCTCAACCACTTGGAGAGTTTAAAGTTGGCCACAGACTCATAATTTTTCTTGTGGCTTTCTTTGTTTATACACCTTCCTCTTACCTGACACCTCCCAGTCTTCCTCCACACCTTGGTAATTGTTCTTTACGCGTTTAACTAAATACAGTATTGTAACTGCTGTCTGCGTTTCACGTTGCTTTAATCCAGCTTGTACGTTCCACTTTTTTTCTTTTTTTTAGAGGAAAATAGCTGGAAAATGTCGACCCATTAACCTCTTTCTTCTTCCCCGACAGCAAGTCTGCAGAAGGTGTTAGCTTTTGAGTGCCTCTCCGTAGGTATAAGTAGCCTTCAGTAGGCGGGAATGACATCTTTTTTTGTAACTCGAGTGACCTTCTGGCATTGTCCATAAGCAGACAGCTGGTTCAGTGCTTTGTTCACGTCGTCCGGAGTTGCGCTGGGCAGCTCGAAGCATCAACGAACCTCAGTGGTGCTTCGTCGGATTGTTTATGGGGTTGTGTGGCTTGGTGCGCGTCGCTGGTCGTCGACGATTTGATCTCACTGGGTGACCCAAGGACCTGCGTTTATGGTTGCTAAGGAGTCCTCCTGCCTCTCCTTCACAGAGATGTATCATTGTCAAGAATGGGAGAGGGCGGTGAGACTGTTACAGACCAGACAGACGAGACTGTCTCGAGATAAAATATGAACCAGGGGCAGATGGTTCATGTGTGTCACAGAGAGACTGTATCACAAGGAGATTGGTCACGAGACAGTGTCACGACCAAAAATGTCGTAGGACTCTCACAGCCACTTAAGTCATGAGACTGTCACAGCGACGTAGAGAAAGTGTCACTGCCAGATACGTCACGAGACAGTGTCACTGCCAGATACGTCACGAGACAGTGTCAAGTGACGGCAGATCACACAAAAGCGAAATAAATGTGTCGAGTTGTGTCGTCAGTTGACTTAGACAGATGATATGAACGTTTTTGTTTTATGTACCTTGGCCCTTATCGTGATCATTCCTTGGCCCTTACTGTGCTCTAATCTTGGCCCTTGCTTTGCTCATGACTTTGCCCCATACTGTGCTCATAACCTTGGCCCATACAGTGCCATAGCCTTGGCCCTTACTGTGCTTATAACCTTGGCCCATACTGTGCCATAGCCTTGGCCCTTACTGTGTCATAGCCTTGGCCCTTACTGTGTCATAGCCTTGGCCCTTACTGTGTCATACCCTTGGCTCTTACTGTGTTCACATCCAGATATCAATATAATTTTTATTGGAAATCTTTATTGACCTCAAATCTGGTTCAGTTCATGTTGTCTCTCATTATCCTGATCCTTATATTTCAATTCCAAATTCATTCATTGTATATTTTTTTTCTTTTTTTTGCTTGTGTAAAGGTGTTCATATCACGTTCGCTTCCAGTGTCGAATTTCTTACAAATCCTAAATCCTCCCGAAATTATAATTGCTTCCATCGAAATCTTTTTTTGTGATTTTACATTTTACCTCCGAGTCTGAATTCTATATAGCAGGAGATGGTTGGTAGCTGTGGATGAAATGTCTTAATTGTGTATTCCTGTCATTGTGGCCTCGTGGGTTATCATTGTCTTGGTCCAATGCACGGCTTTAATGCGAATTTTTCAGTTTGCTGTCTTCCAATGTCGGCTTAAAAGATTTGATTCCAATTTAAAACTTGCTATTGTTGATAAGTTCTTCCTACTCTCTTCCACTCCGATCTTGGGGGGAATAGGTGGTTCTCCTCGCGTTCATTTTTAATGGTATTTGGAGCCGTTTATTTTCTGATGCTTCCTGTAATAAGGAAAAATAAAAAAAATGGATGAAGATGGTAATTCAAAGCCAGCTGTTACCGGGGTGACTGGAGGTTAGGGGGGGGGGAGGTGTTGTGGCTGCTTCCTTACATATTTACGTGTTCGTAAATGAGATTTTGGGTGAGTACGATATGAGTGATAGAAAAGATTGGTATACAAAGGGTAATAGGGTAAGAGTGGTGGGAATGGGAAGGGAAGGTTGAGTAGTAGTAGGAAGGTAGAATAATGCTTGGAGTAGTGGTTGTAGGAAGGGAGAGTGATGGTCGGAATGGTGGTTGTAGGAAGGGAGAGTAATGGTTGGAATGGTGGTTGTAGGAAGGGAGAGTGATGCTTGGAATGGTGGTTGTAGGAAAGGAGAGGGAAAATGGAAAAGGAAGGGTCGGAAAATGGATGGAAGCGGACGTGAGATGCGAGGCAGAATGGTTGAAAGTGGGATAGGTGATGGGGAGAAGGGAGGAGAAGGGTAGGGAGAAGGGAATGTAAGAGTAAGGAAGAGAGGAAGGCTCATGGAAGAGAAGTGGGAATGGAAAATGTTAAAGTGGTGGTAGGGAAAAGAGAAAGGAAGACGGAAAAGGAGCGGTAGGAGATGGGAAAGGCGAGATAGAGGATAGAAGAAGAGCGACAGGAAAGCGAAGGTAAATGGAAGAGAAATGGTAAGAAGACGGGAGAGTGGAGGGATTGGTGGTGGTTGAGGAGGAGGAGGTGGGGGAGGGTAACATATGTTTACGTTAAACTCCTTTTCTGGGTCTTGTTTTCTAGGTAAATAGTCTTGGCTGGGGGCAAACACGCCTTCTCTGCCTCCCTCTGGTATACGCTTCAGCCGCAGCCAAAATCTGCACAAGATCAGAGTCCATGCGGGGCTGCACGCCTCTCCCTCCCCTCCCGCCGGAGCCTCTGTGTGTGTGTGTGTGTGTGTGTGTGTGTCCTCGACCTGCCTACTGCTGCTGCTGCTGCTGCTGCTACGGTTTTTGACACCATACTCCTTAAAGAGATCACACTCCTTCCTCCCGTGGTGTTAAGAATAATGGTGGGCGGGCACGTTCACGAATATTGAAAAGCCAGTTTTTAGCTGTTAACAGAATGCAGTTTACTCAGTCGAAGTCACTTCGGCCTCGAAGTTTTTTTTTTTGGGGGGGGGAAAGGTTTGAAGCCTGACTGGCTCCCCGAAATGGCACCAAAAATCAACTTTGATGCCTCGCTGTCCTCGCCTGTAATTCTTGACCAGCCAAACGGTGTTTTTCCTCTACTGTTTCGCTCTGTTTAGATGGCTTTCAGGTATTTTTTATCTATTCGTTATATTCATGTCCGCAAACCCGGCACGATTCTTATATATATTTTTATACAGCTGGCTAAATACCTTACGAAATTGACATGTCTTTTATGTCTACGTGTGTTATGTGTGTTTTCTAATAGGGTTTCGAGTCTTAAGAAGATGCGCCAAGTTTTCTACAGTTGTTGGTGGTTGTAGTAGTGGTAGTGCCGGTGGCGTTGGTGCAGTACCAAGGGATGAGGGAAGGCGGTGGTGGTGGTGGTTGGTTGGCTCTTTATGGTGGCCTCTGTACGGTTACCTCGTCAACCACGGCCGCTGTGGTTATCATAATAGTCCCTCATGCTGCACAAACACCTCGCACACGCTCCCTCCCTCCCTCCCTCCCTCCCTCTCTCCCTCTCTCCGTCCCTCCGTGTGTGTGTGTGTGTGTGTGTGTGTGTGTGTGTGTGTGTGTGTGTGTACACAAGGAAAAAACTATAATTTGTCTATTGCATTGGCTGAGCCAGTGCTGAAGGCTCACGTTACCACCTGTAGAAACACCCGCCCACCACACCACACCACAGCCTGGGTGGGCGTCTCACACAGCTGTGGTAGCTGGGGCACCACCCCCCACCCCCACCACCACCACCCCGGCGGCAGCAGCAGCAGCAGCAGCAACAGCCTCCCCTCCACACAACCATTCTCCCCTCCCCTTCCAACCCTCCGTGTTCCCTCTCCTCTCTTGCACAACGAATTGCATCTCCCACACGCCCCACTCTCCCTACCCAAACCCTTTACTCTCCCTCTCCCATACTCTCCCCCTTACTCCTCTGTCACCCTCTCCACCTACACTCCCGCCCCGCTTTCCTTTCTCCACCCTACACCCACCCCTTCCATACACCACCACCCTTTCCGTCTACCTCCTTCACACCACCCACCCCACCTACCCTTCCCACAGCTGCCCCACCTTAAACCATCACACTATCTACCTTCCCACAGCTCCCTCTGGCTTAGGCTACCATCCCACCTACCTTCCCACAGCTTTCCATAC
This sequence comes from Panulirus guttatus, assembly GCA_032361385.1. NCBI lineage: Eukaryota > Metazoa > Arthropoda > Malacostraca > Decapoda > Palinuridae > Panulirus > Panulirus guttatus. The sequence goes on from JAUUDW010633109.1 coordinate 11,091, forward strand.
CCTACACCAACACCCCACCTACCCTTCCCACAACACCTCTTCCCTAAACCACCACCCAACCTGCATTCCCACAGCTGCCCTTACCCTATACCAACACCTCGCTTACCTTCCCACA
>JAUUDW010633131.1:0-11204 GCA_032361385.1 Panulirus guttatus
CTTGATTCGGATCTGTACAACATCCCTGTATGGGAAAGCAGACACGTAGTTGATCGCTATGGTGCAAAAGCGTAGTTTCTTCTTATATGTTTTCCTGTATCTCACTTGCTTTTTTACTAGATTTCAGAAAACTTCAAAACACCGCAATAGATCCCTTCAGTAATGTTAACATGTTTAGCAAAACCATATCCATCATTTGTCCTGGGAACCCCACGTATGAACATCACAAAGTATTCTTCTCAGAAACTCGGAGATGTTGTTTAGTGCCAAAATTATTTTTCGTCAGAGCAGCTGTTCCATATCTACCGTGATCTCATTTACCCCAGGATTAAGACTGCCAATATATCTAGGGTGGCTCTTCCACCTGTCCGCTAGATGGATTCGAATCAAAAGCCTTCCACCTTACTGTATCTCTTCTGCCTTGCCTCTCGGCCCGTGAGATATTGTTACCCTTTCTCTGTTTTGCATATGATATTTCGGCTACTTCTCTCGTGAACTGTGCACTTCAGTCCCTCCCACTTGGGCAGCAAGCGACTGGCAGTGTCTTCCCGTAGTTTGCGTGTGGAGACTGGCCTCACGAGGATTGGCTGTTATAATACCTCCCCCTTTCCTCAAACAGCGAAGCTGTGGAATTTTATGCCTTTCACCTTTCTGATTTCCTGTAAATTTTCCTCCATGAAAGGTCAAGTCTACAAAAACCTAGGAAGCTCATAATATTTTATTCTACATTTATTCCTCACGCTCTTTCATTTTCTCTCGTACGAGATGGCTACGATTGGAGAATGTTTTTGCGTATACCAGGTCGGCTACTATAAAAAATCAAGATGATGTATTTCATGTAGGATTGATGAGAGCTTTTGAGTTCCCTGTCTTCATAAATATGACAAAAAATGTAATGTTGACCTTGTGTAAGTGATATGTGTATTATTATGGTTATATTTTGAAGAGATAATACGGGCTTATCGCAGTGTGAGGGGCGTGCACCTGGTGACGCTGTATTGATACGTGCGTGTGTGTGTGTTTGTGTGTTTACAGGTGGTGGGCGGCGGGAGGAGGGCGCTACCTGCCCGGTGCCACCGCTCTGCCCAGACAACTGCCGCTGTGCTGAGGGCATCGTGGACTGCAGGGACCGAGGCTTTACAAACGTTCCCCTTCACATCCCAGAGGACACCACCGAACTGTGAGTACTCTGCTCCTCCCTCTCTTGATACAGTCATGGGTCAGCTATGGTACAGTGATAGTACGGAGGCCCAAGTGCCACTCTGTCTGTATTACTGTGTGTCTACTGTTGGTGTATGCATTGTTATCCTGTGACTTTCCTTTCCACAGCTTCAAAGTCTCATCATCATCTGGCGCATTTGATAACCAGATTACAGACGCACTGTTCTCAGGTTCTGCCTTCAGTGCACCACGCCAGGCCAAGGTTTTTTGTTGGTATTATCGGGAGGGTTGGTGAGGAAGGGTGAAGGGTCAGTTAGGACCTGAGAGGTTTTGAGAAAGGGGATTATATCTGACATGTGATCGATGAGGATTACTGTAAATGAGGCTTTGTGGTAAGGACTGGGAGTCTTTATGGGATGTATGAATACTGTAAGTTAATTCTATTATTTGCTTGTGGTTGAAATATGTAGTCCTTTTTTTTATGATCTTTCATGTATATGTTATATTCAAGTTAAATATTTGTCATTCCTCTGCATATCATCATTATCATCATTGTCATCATCATCTTCATCGTCATAAGGAGTCATCATGCTACTGTTTAAATGTCTTTACCCGTATCAGGCTTGCCTATAGCACCGCCAGGTCTACCTATCGTTCTGCCAGGCATGCCTATATCCCTGCCGGCCTTGCGTATAGCACCGCCAAGCCCTGCCAAGCCGGCCTGTAGCACTGCCAGGCCTGCCCGTAACAACGCCAGGCCTTCATATAGCAGCGCCAGGCCAGCCTATAGCCCTGCCTGACGTTGGTCTGATCGATACAATGCCGGGTAATTCGCCCAGTAAGACCCTCGGCTGATCAGTTGGAGTGGTGCCCTTAGTTTATCTAATCCTCTGCCCGACCCAAGGATTTGGTGCTTATACAAATAAGGTTCTCCAGGCGCCCCGACGGTATTTCTTGCCGTTCTTCTGGCTCTGGTTCGCCGTCCGAAAACCCTTCCGGATTACAGGTTCTCTCCTCCGACTTTACTGCTCCTGTAGATAATGTAGACGAACTAGAGGGGGGACTCCTTCCTTTTGTTTTTTTTTTGTATTTGAATCTTTGCTTGTGAGTGACACAGTGGTGGGCAGTGGGCTGGTGTGTGGTTGTTGGAGAGCCAGCCCCACCACACTACCCCCTGTCCTCTGCCAGCCGCATTGGTGTGTGGCTGCTGGGGGAGTGGTGGAGAGCCAGCCCCACCACCCGGCCCTCTGCAAGCCATGCATTGTTCCGTCAGTGAGTGGGGCGGGCGGGGCGCTCCCTCCTCTCTCTGTCCTTCCCTCCCATTTTGCTTAAATCCTCCCTCCCCTTCCCTCCCCCTTCCTTCTCTCCACGCTTCCTAAGCTGTCCCCATTTTCCTCTCCCCACCCCTTCCCACCCCTCCTCCACATTCTCTCCCCTACTTACCTTATCTTCCACTTGTCCTTCCCTTGCTTAACTTTTCCCGTCTTTCCCGTTTCTCCTTTTCCTTTCTCATTACTTCTCATCATTTATTGCTTCCCCTCCTGCCTTATTGCCGTCCCGTTTCCTCCCACCTACCTGTTGTTCAATTCAAATCAATTCAACAGATTTATTGACGTAATAACGATGCATGGAAGGGAGCGGTCAGCCACCCAAATGACCTATAAAGGCCTCACAACAAATTAAATCCTACAAGCAAAATAGCTGTGCTTTTTCCAAATGCTGGGCATCACATTGCTATTAATGATATGACAGGTTTGCTCTGCAATACCACTGACATCTTGGTTTCTGAATTCTTCTATTTTAGAACAATGACATACATACATAATGTTGCATTATATGAGACTTTTCTGCATTACAGACATGGTATTCCATCTCCATCATTTACTAACGCCCATTAATACTTATAACCTAATCTCAAACGCATTATAGCAGTGTCCACTCAGGTGGATGCTCTACCGTAAGTTACATTTGTGTTCTCATAAACAGTAATATACTGTTTCATACTTTCACTTCCCTTGTCTATAATATTTTCTGAATATTTTCCAAGTCCCAGTCCTGCCTTATATTCCTAATTACAACCTTGATTCTTCTTAAATTACTAGCCTCAGAATCTGTGTAGTCTTTATTTATTGCTTCCTTAACCAGTTTATCAGCAATATCTCAGAGATAAATGCCAATATGTGATGGGATCCATATAAATTTGACAATATGTTCAACAGCTTTCAGGCAGTAAATAATACCTTTACATTGTGACGCTAGTTCCCTGTTTACAGTATTTGTACTGTGAAAAGAAAGTAATGCACTCTATCTACAGATACAAAAATATCTTTGCCTTTCATTGATACAACTTCTAAACCTTCATATATAGCATGAAGGTCCGCACTTTATATATATGCTCATGAAATTTTTTATCTTCAAATTATTCCCTAATTACAGCCCCACATACAGCCTTAATACCATTTACAGAGCCATCACTGTGCATATGAACTACATTACATATGGGTAATCTAGTAATTTTAGACAAGAAAATTTGCTTTAACTCTAGTGTGCAAAGTTCATCTTTCCTAGCACCCAGTTGCAGAATATCTACTGTAATTTTATCTTGCTAAATATACATTGTCCTTAATACTGGTAAACCAACTCTACAGCTATTACTTGCCAACACTTTTAATGGCTTCAACCTTGCAGTATAGATATTTTTGACGTAATTTATTACATTTTTGGCAGTATGAAAACTAATATAAATCCCTAGGTATTTATAACTATTCACTTTTCCTAGTCTCTGTCCATTAAACATGAGAAATTTGTTATTCACCACTCTTGATTGAAATGTGGTTTTGGTTCCATTTATCACCAATCCCATATACACACACAATAATTCAGCAGGTGCTTGACTCATTACATCTTCATTAATGCACTGTAACAAGATACCATCAGCATAAATCAAAGCTTTTGTACCTTCTGGAAATCTATGCCTGCTTATGCGATTCATTACAACCTTGAAAAACATGGGACCTAAAACTCCCATTGTGGAGTGCCCAGATGAAGACTCCTCTCCTCAGATTCCAAATCCTGAAACCAAACTTGTGCCCTTCACCCTGACAAATAGTTTTCAATAAATTTGAGTAAACGCACTTTGACTCCTTTATTTATCACCGCTTCGAGGATCATATCTTTATTTGCTTTGTCAAAAGCACCTTTTAAGTCTACAAAAACTCTACAATTAATGTTAGGGTTACTCAGAACTTTATAACACAATCAGTTGTACTTTTGCCTTTGATAAGTCCGAACAGATTATCGGATATGAGGTCATTTGATTTATACATCAGCCTATTCAAAGTAATTCTTTCCATCATTTTGCACAAAGATGTTAATATTGTAGGCCTCCTACCTGTTGTCTTGTGTCCTCCCGCCTACATGTCGTCCCGTCTCCTGCCTTCCCGTTGTCTCCTCTCCTCCCACCTTCCCGTTGTCCCATCTCCTCTCCCAGCCTGTCTGTTCTCCCGTCTCCTCATCCTCCCTACCTACGCTCCCACATCTCCCATCTCGAGAATCTGTCGTACCCGACCATACCTGGCGTACTGGTATTGAGACTGCTACACCTCTCTCCACGCCCCTGGCTTCCCCTCGCTTATATCCCTACATCCCCTTCCCCACCTTCGTTCCCCTCACCCCTCTCCCCCGACCCAGACACCCCCCCTCAGGCTCTTGCGATGTTTGGAGTTATCAGATTTACGTTACAAGTGTCGCGGGAGGGCCGCTATCTCCAGCCATCAGGGGCAGCCTCAACACGGGGACCGCTCGAGCCCTGGCCTCCACGCCCAACATTCCCCGTGAGCCTTCGCCGCTCTCCGCGCTCTTTGAAGTCCACTCGACTCGAGCTCCGCCGACGCTAATTCTCCCTATAAAACTCAATGTTCTCTTGCAGATCCCTCCCAGAGCTTTATACCGACGATTGGTCACATAGATTAAAGGGAGAGTGGCGTTGTTCTTGAGTGGGGAGGTTGGCGAAGAGGGAAGACGGTTTTAGTTGGACAAACAACAGCAAGGCTGGGGATACTGCAGGGTTTAGTTAGGGTTTGGTTTGTGCGGTTTGGCAGCGGGGAGTTAGCGTGACCCCTGATCCGACCCGTCCCAACCTTGTCAAGTCTTCTAATGGAGTCCACGTATCGACAGCTCGAACAGTGAAGAGAGATAAAGAATCTTGAGAAAAGTCTGTAAAACATTAAACTTACAGATGTAAAAAAGGAGAAAAATAGATTAAGAAGAACCGATAATGGATATTGTACTTTGTGTTGTGGCGAAGGTGAAGATCATAACATATCACCGGGAGGTGTCGTGGTCTTCTACGTCGAGATCAAAATCGCTAAGAATCTTTTGTCCTTCGGGGTTATCGCCTCCTCCTGCCACGTGCGCCTCATTACACACCTAATTAAGGCATTTTATCGCAGCATTTTTTCATTAGCGTTAATTAAGTTATACTTTTTTTAAAGTTCGGCTCAAATGACCCTTGATATTGAGCAGATGAAGGAGCAGGTGTCCTTAACACTACTGCACAATTATTAGTAACTTTTTCCGGCGTGCCTCAGGGCCTGGCTTCGATACTAGGACCCTTATTTTTATGTCAGAGACTCCAGATGTGGACAGGCCTCATAAAGGCGCTGATTTCTTTTATTATGTACGAAATTGGCAAACAAAGAGAGAGAGAGAGAGAGAGAGAGAGAGAGAGAGAGAGAGAGAGAGAGAGAGAGAGAGACGTCAAGTATTTTATGCAGTTTCCTTCCAAGTAAGCGAATGTTTCCCTCATTTTCCTCTCTGATTACTTTCGTACAGTTTACAGAGTGATATTCATTATAACTGAACTTTTGTTATGGCAAAGGTTATAAAACCTCACGCGAAATAAGATATACAGTTATGCTGTTCGAAAAATGAAGAGAGATTGTCACCAAAGCTTTGAAATTTGCAGGTAATGTCTGGTATATTCATGTTATTTTTGTTGTAAAGAAATTAAGTCTTACAATCATCTCTTTTACTGTTTCTGAGTTATTCCTGATATTTGAATGAATGTGGTCGCGCCTGAGGTGCCTGTGAGTAGTGTCTCTTCATGTCATTATCCGGAAAAGTTCTGCCATCTTGTAGAGAAGATGAATATAAACGTCGAACGTCTGAGCTTTCTTGTTGCACGAGATAATTATGGATTCCAGATTTACTGTAGTTAGAGTGAAGTGTGTTGACTTTTCACAGTGTCGAAATTCTGATTAGCTATGTGGAGACGTACCAGGTTCGATAGAGTTAAGACTTTGTGTACCACCAGACTTTTCATATTGTTCCCTCCTGAATGGAATGCTGCTGTGTGTGAGGTCGTTGACAAACGCATGGTTACAAAACTTCTACAGGTTTTTACAACCCGTAGTGATTGAGGAAAATATCTAAATCACTTGGTCTAGTTAAGTGCTATACGGTTGGTCTTATTAGAAAGTACACGCGAGAGATATATCAAAACGTATGGAAAATAGTGGAAGGATTAGTCTAACACAGATAGTCCCTTGCTGGGAGGACATTCCTGTGGCCTCCGGCTGTGTACATCATAGGAAGACCCGTTAGTTATCGAAGAAAGAACTGGACAGCTTCTCTGAAGGTGAACCAGACCAGTCAGTTTGCATATCCTGTAGTTTAAACTGGCAGCAGGAACAGCCTGGTAGACCAGGCCCTCAAAAGGGAAGCATGGTCACACTGAGCTTCGGTGGTTGAAGACAATCTTGAAAACCAGTACGGTGAATCGTGGGTGATATAACAGTAGGATGTAAGTCAGGCAGGGAACATAACAGCAGCAGGCTATCACATGGTAACACGCCTTGCAACACGAGGCTTTTACTCGCTTTTTCCCCTAGTAGCAGCCCAGCTAGTGGGGATGATAAATGCCCCACGCTAGGATGATGTACGGACATTGTGCCCGAGATGCCAGCGCATATCGCCTTGCCCATGTTGGGATGCGAGGTAGCAGGGGGAGCCTTGTATCTCGTACGTTTGAAAACCTGCAGGTTATATATGGACGGCAAAACATGTGCAAGGAGGGAGAAAGAGAGAGCTGAACTACCGACTCTGGCGATAAATAACGTTGCGCCCCATCTAACTCCGGGCGCCAGTTAGCCATACAACATACAGCTTTAAGGGTCAATTTAAACTTAGCATTTCGCCGTGTTTACAGGTGGGCTGTCTGTTCGTCATAGAGCAGACAAATATGTGGCTCTTCTATCACTTACCACCAGCAACCCTCTCATTACCCAAACTCTCCGCCTATCAGATAACCACAAGGTTAAGGTATCACTTTAGCCACCCGGCAAAAACAAAAGAATGCCTTCCGATAACCACAGTGAGAGTAATTGTGGGTCTGTCTATCGCAGTTTATGATACTTTCCCGTCGAAAATAACAGTTTAATGGCCGCCGTGAGACGGGGGTGATGTTATTGCGTGGCCTCGTTGGGTCCGTCCCCCGATGGCGACTTCCACGCACGAGACAAGAGCTTTCATAAAAAAAACATTTCCATACGCGATAATGAACGGCTTAGTTACAGGTTATATCACGAGGTAAATTACACCACTGAGTGAGTGTCTGAGAATCACAGCTTCATGATTTGCCGACGTACTCTGTAAACGTCGCGTCTCGGGTCCTCGTTGGGTACATCACCCGTGAATGTGTTCATCTGTCACAGTTCTCATTCTCGAGAACAGAAATTATCTCGGCTAGATGTTTCGTTCCCCGGTATTAAGTTTGCCTCGCGACAGCCTTGCGTGTGTGCGTCGAGACCGCTCGCTACAAGAGTGACCGTGAAACTCTAATGCAACACACAATGGTACATACATACCGTACAGTAGTAGTAGCCTCTAGAATACATATGTCGTCGTAGATTTAAGCAAAAAATTATCTTATCAGATTCAATTTTTGAAGTTGAACTACAGGAGGAGGAGGCCCACACATGCAACTCTTCAGGCATCCACGTGGCTCCTATGCGGGTCTGAATGACTGAGTACATGGACTGAAATCAGGTGCTGCCTTGGTGACATCTGCTACTTAGGTCCCAACAGATTCTGAGTCTCTCATCCTCGTATGATGGTCAGGATTTGTGACTGGACCCACACAGTTGGGCAAGGGTTACTAGTGAACGAACCCGCACAGTCGGGCATGGGTTACTATTGAATGAACCCACACAGTCGGGCATGGGTTACTATTGAACGAACCCACACAGTCGGGCGTTGGACACTAGTGAGCGAACCCACACAGTCGGGCGTGGGAAGGATCACATCTGTTCGTTAGGGAAGTAATTTACGGCCCAGAGACAAAGGGCTGGATCTGAGGATACGATTTTTCAGGTAAGCACAAATGAGGTGGATTATGAAGGCGTAGACGAGTAACGTAGAATTATGGAGCGCAAACGAGAGAGTTGTATCTTGATTTACAGTTAGAGTATCCTGGATGGCACGATCCCCAATCTTCTCTCGAATATTCCTCCCTTTTGGCTCGACAGGCATTGGGGACTTTAGAATATTAGCATTGAGATAAAAAAAAAAATCATCAGGTATATGTAGTGAATACATGGTGAAGTCTTTGGGGGTCTTCATCCTCACAGCCCAGACTAGGCCCAGGCTACTGGACTAGGTCGCTGGTCAACCAAGCAGTTGGAAGCCGCAGCCCTCAGGCCTTCATAGCCCCAGAGCCTAGCTGGTCAGGTACACTTTGTAGGTACTCGATGATATTATTCAAGGCGATGAACTTTTCAAGAACTGAATATTGCTGCATTCTAAGATAACCCTACAAAGGCGGGCGAAACTGCGGAATGAGAAAGTGTAAAGATATCTTTCACAGCTCATATTAATGTGGTAAAGAAACTGAATTACTGGGAACCGCTGAAATCTCTGAGGCTATCTATATTCCCTGGAGCGCAGACGGGAGAGTTATATCATCTATACGTGGAAAAACCGTGATGGAATGGTTCTGAACTTACATTCGGAAATAACATACTACTGGCACGACAAGCGTGGAAGACTTTGTAAAATACTACCTCTGAAATACAGAGGTGCGATGTGCAAATCTCTCCATCAACCTTGCCAGCTGTCATCAGAAACAGCATGGGACGCACAGCAGGATTCAGCCTTCAGTCCTTCTTCATGAAGCAACTGTTGTTTTGTTGTCGCAAATAAGGTTTAATTCGTTAACATTATTACTCTGAGGTCTTTCACATTGTTCAACCGGTTCATGATAGCGCCCTGTCTGTTTGTTATTCTGTATTGTTTTTAATTTCTTTAATTCCCCCATACCAGAGTTTAAACTTATCTCTGTTAAGAAGCATTTTGTTCCCAGTAGCCCAGTTAAAGACTTCGGTTATGTCTCTTTGTAGCATCCCCTGTTGATGTGATTTTCATGCTTTTTCTTGTATCATCTGCAAAGGGGAATATAAGACTGTGACTTGTGTTTGGGTCAATGCCAGATACAAGAATGAGAAACAGGAAGAGTGAAAGTACAGTTCCATGGGAGACTAAGTTCTTTACCGTGGAGGAACTGGAGATGGCATGCTTTACAACTGCATGTTGTGATCTGTCACATAAAAATTTATATATACATCCCCCAATAAAAAAATGTATATACATCCCAGTTTTTTCCGGTTATTCCAATCTTTAGCATTTTGCGTGCTTGGCACCAGGGTAACATTTGTCATGTGCTTTTGCAAAGTCTGAGTAAATCACGTCAGGATTTTCTTTGTTTTCCAGAGCTTCAACGGCCTTATCATAATGATCAAGCATCTTAGACAGGCAAGATCTTTCCGCCCTGAAACCATGATGTCATGGGTTGTGTAGATTGTTCCCTTCTATAACATCAGTCAGCTTGCCTCTTAGTATTGTTTCGATGATTTTGATAATGCGCATTGTTAGTGCTATCGGTCGGTAGGTTTCTGAGATTGCTTTGCTTCCACCTGTGTGGATTGGGGCGATGTGGGTTACTGTCAGACTCTCGGGAATGATGCCAGAGTCTAGACTTTTTCTCCAGAGGATGTTTAGTGCTCGAGGGAGAGGGGTTTTGCATTTCTCCAAAATATTGCTGCCTATTGGCTCGACTGGCATAAAATAGAAAAATTCTGTGAGTACAGGAAAAGTGTAGACTTACAGGTCCCAAAATTTGTTTTGTCAGCGGCTAATGGAAACAATATGGATTGCACAGTGAAGACATATGAAAAGGACCTGGACACTCTTCCAACACAGAGTCCCTGACCTGCTTGGTGATTACGTCGGCATGCCGGGCGCGGCCTCCAACAACCTGAGTGAACGAAGACCAGCGCGACATCTTGATCTCAGACCGAGCTGTAAAGGACAGAAAACCTCCCAAACCATCGTAAAGTATACATAAGGTAAGGTAAGGTCCCAGACCTAACTGTGGGGGTTGAAGACCTCCCGAAGCATCGTAAAGTATACATTAGGTAAGAAAAGGTCCCAGATCCAGCTGTGGGGATAGAAGGCCCCACAGAGCGTCGTAAGGTATACGAGAGGTAAGGTGAGGTGCCAGATCCAGCTGTGGGGACAGATGCCCTCCCAAACTATCGTAAGGTATACGTTATGTAAGGTAAGGTCCCAGACCCAGCTCTTGGGGTAGACTTTCTTTCTTCCATACGATCATAAGGTATACGTAAGGTAAGGTAAATTCCCAGATATAGCTGTAGGGGTAGAAGACCTCTCAAACCATCGTAAGATAAGGTTCCAGACACAGCTGTGGCGGTGGAAGACCTCTTAGAACCATCATAGGGTAAATGTATGGTAAAGTATTAAAAGAATGTAGGTTTCCTTGATTCGACTCTATAGATGGACACTTAACCTGCGTCATCGCATACAGTGACCCTCGGGAATATTGTTGACACCAGGTGGCAGCAGTTGGCACTGGTGATACGCTGCCATCAAGGCCACGACATGATACTTCTGCTGCTCAAGATAGAATCGAGATGAAAAATAAATCAAACGTCTTCGCTTTTTCAACATATTTTTCTGGCCTTTGAATG
>JAUUDW010633142.1:0-10000 GCA_032361385.1 Panulirus guttatus
ATATATATGCAACACAAATGACTCCTCCCCGCGGGCTACTTTTAAGATGCAACTTTAAACAACACAAGCTTCGTACACCAGACATTTAAACTAGTGTCAATGCTTTCCAAGCAATTAGACAAACACTATTAACAACCTCAATCCCACAAAATTGTTGTCCAGGACACAAAGTCACGTATCATAACGTCCAAAGAATTCGACAGGTCTCAAAAATATTCTTGAATGCCGACACTTCATAAAAAGGATGAATATGATAACTTTTCTATCCAGCGGAGAGCTTAACAGTGATCGAAAATTCCCCTTTTGCCGTCTTTTATACTCCAAAAGTCATCTACAAATCTGTCAAACACACACACATGGTTCCCTCTATTCTAGCAGACATATGCAAACTCTGAAGCAAAAAAACAGAAAGAGAATACAGTCACTTAACTAAATAAAGTCTGACATACGATTATCTTTAGTGTTCCATGATAGAAAAAGATAAAAAGATAATAAAAAGATTATCTTGTTCTCGGATTTGATACTTTTCTTGTGTCATTCCCACCGACGCTGTCAAGTGCAGAGTGAATTACAGATTTCCTATTTATCTTTCAAAACATTTTCGCTCGAATATTTCTTTTTTTTCTCTTCTTTCTTATTTCTCTTTCGCGATGAAGTGTCAGCGTCAGACGAACTAGAGAGCTTTTGAGCATTCTTTTATTTTTGTTTTGTGTGTGTGTGTGTTTGTCCGTTGTGTGTGTGTGTGTGTGTGTGTGTGTGTGTGTGTGTGTGTATGTGTGTGTTGGTGCTCAATTACTTTAGAGTTCAATGCACGTGGACGGTAACATTTGTTTTAGCTCATACCTGTATAATGCCATCATGGTCAGTACGTGTGACCTTCTCGCTAATAATTTGTTCGTCCCATAATGAAATAATAAAACATTCAGCAAATGTGCCTCTCTCTCTTTCTCTCTCTCTCTCCCTCTCTTTCATTCCCCCTCCCCACCTACCCCCTCCGCTTACACAGCGTTTCCCTGGCCACGACCAGCTTCCAGAGAGAGAGAGAGAGAGAGAGAGAGCACTTGCTAGTACTTACGGCGAGAATTTTACCTAAAGGAAGGGTTAACGCGTAGCGTTCACCGCAAAGAAACACAGAGATATGAATAATGTGTCATGTGAGTCAACTATTACGCATGAGAAAGATTGTAAAGCTCATCGAATGTCTTGCTTGATGAATTATACTGATTCTTTCTAACACCACACTATAGTTATTCTGTATGGGCTCATCTGGGACTGACTTCACCAAAATTCAAGTCTTCTTTTGAATATGTTGCTCCATACATGTTTCTTTTCTCGCCCAGTTGTATACTGAATAGTCTTCCTAGATTTCTTTCGGGGTTCGCTTCGTTATTTGCCTGAAACCTTTTTTGTTATTTTCTATGTTCTTCTCGCACACTTAGTAACTCTGTCCCTTCCTTTACTGAAAGCCTTTTAGTTCATAACATTTTCCTTTTCCTCTTCACATATCTTTTTTGTTTTTGCCTTGTTTTTGCTATTCGCAGCCATGTAACATTTTCTTCTTTTAAGCTATCAAAATCCATCTCTTTAAGCTTTTCATGAAAAGTAGTTCACATATTCTATCCCCTTGAAGTGGCTCGTCAAGAGCTTCTGAATTCCCTCTGACTAGATTGTTTCCATTCTTTTAGTTGCGACCATAGAACACAATAGTATTCAGTTCTGTTCCCTAAGTATACAGTAAACATTTCCATCAATATCTTTTTCTTGCCACTTGTGGTGAAAGTTCTCACGATAATACCACTCATTACCTAGCCCAGGGGTGCTGTCTTTTTCAATATGCTCTTTGAATTCTGGTTTCTCATTCACAATGACCTCTAGATCCTTGACGTTTGTTTCGCTTTCCACCGCTTTTCCCCTGTTGGGCTTTTAAAACACGGTGTGATCAATGAGTCTTTTTTTTTTTTTATAGTAAACAATTAGTCATTGATTATTGATGGTTGTTCATACCTATCATCGAGGAATTCCAACAGCCTCACTTCTGGTGATCCGTATATTGTATTTGAGTCCTTCTGTATCTATTTTTTGATCAGCTTCTAATAGTGTCATTTTGCTTACTGTACATTCTCTCACTTCTCTGACGATGGCTGATGTGATTCACATAAAGACAAGATATGCTAACACCGTTCCCTTCAACAGACTATCTGCATTAAGACATATGGGTCTATCTGTTACTACTCTGAATTTTCTGTCATTTTAGAACTCTATAATCCATCCTCATATCCTAACCTTAATGCTTTGGTTCGCTACTTCTCAAATGTCTTAGTAAAATCAAGAGATACGTTGCCAGTTCCCTCCTTGCATTATAGCTTCACAGTCGCCATTGTGATAAGCTAATAATTCGGTTTTTCGAACTCTTCCAGATAGATTCTCTACAAGCCATTTTTATACAGTTCTTCTCGATCAGGTGTTCTAGTGCGTGTTCGTCTATCACTCACTCAAAGATACTTACTCTGTGTGATGTCAAGCTACCTGTCGTTGTAGTGTTTAAGTATTAGCTTAAAAACTTTCTCCTTTATTGTTGTAAATGTGGTATTTTGTGAATATCTGCAATTTTGCTTTCGTCCAGACTCTGTCATATCATCAGCACCACTGGTTAAGCCATTGTTCTTTTTTGTCATTGAAAAATGGCATCAATATCATCTGGTCCAAGAAGTGAATTTTTTCTAAGGTGATATATCATATATCATTCTTCGATACCATATCTCAGTTATATGTGACCGCACTGTCGTCATCTAATTTCTCATTGCATTTCAAGCTGAATGCTCACATTTGTACGATGTAGTTAACATCCTGCATATTTACTTGGGGTTACTTTCATACTTTTCTCCCATTTCAAAGGGTAAGATCCACTTCAAAGGGTTTGATCCACTGTAAAAGGTCCGATCCACTTTAAAGGGTCTTATCCACACTAAAGTTTTTGATGCACTTCAAAGGGTCCTATCCACTTTAAAGGTTTTGATCCACTTCAGAGGATACGAGCCACTTTAAAGTGTTCGATCTCTTATTTCTCGATCCTTGTTTTGCTCACGTAGGAACCTCTCCGTGTCTTGCCTGACTCTCTCTTCGTTCATCCTCCATTCTCCTTTACGGAATTTCATTATTTCCTCAACAGCAATCTTTATTTTCTCATCATGTTTTCATTTATCCTTCGTTCAATGTGAATATTTTTCTTCTCCCATCTCCTCTTCTGTCTATTCACTTTTTTCCCTCTCTCTTGATATCTTTCACTTTGCACTGATGATTTTTCTTTCTAATATTCTCACAATATTCATTTGTCTTATTTTCTCGTGTTTGCCTCCAAGTTATTGCCTTTGAATATCTCGCTCCAGTTTGTGCTCAGTGTCATTTCAGTGATCACCCTCCAGTCTATCTATTTTCTGACATTTTATGTCAAGAAACTAATGTCATCTTCCTACGCTGTACCGCACTGATTCATCTCCATATCATATGCTTCAGTAACTGCTATTCGATCGTTATATCTGGAAACAAATGCCTTTTCCTTTATAAAGATGATAATCCATCACACAGTTCTTTATTAGGGTCTGTTGTTTCTTTGTATAAGGTTGAATGACTTACAGAAATTAATAAGACTTTTGGAAATGTTGATCTGTTGATCCATCACTCTTTTCTCTTTCTTTATCTCTGTCTCCATTCATACTCTGCTCCTCTATCCTGCCTCTCAATAAAATGAATCAGTTTCCTCCATTACCATTCAGTATTTATTCAACTTTTGCTAACAGGTCTTTAAAATCATTTACCTTTGTTTTTTGGTAGTGTGTATGATAATAGATTTTTGATGTTCAAGGCTGGAATGCTCGATGTAATTAGTTCTCATTTACTGAAGCTCATCTTCATAATCTGCTTTCCTTCTAGCTTATTAACTCACCTTC
This sequence comes from Panulirus guttatus, assembly GCA_032361385.1. Lineage (NCBI taxonomy): Eukaryota > Metazoa > Arthropoda > Malacostraca > Decapoda > Palinuridae > Panulirus > Panulirus guttatus. Next base: position 3,948 of record JAUUDW010633142.1, read on the forward strand.
ATGTTGGTCCCATCTGCTTTTAATGTTTAAAATTTTCCAGCTTCGTTCTTTTGTATTCACTTTATTGTTGATGAAGAGTGTGTTATCTGTGTTGTCTTTGGTTCACTCAGTATACAATCTATACTTTCATTCTGGAGTTCTTGGTTATTACACTTTTTATATCTATATATATTCACCATCAGAGGATTTACTGTTCCTCTACTTGCCCTCATGTAGTTTTTAGTCTCTCTCCATTCACTCATTTTATTGCTCGATTTCTCATTGTGTGGTAATCCCATTTTTTATACCAAGGGGCTCTCTTTATCGTGATCATGTTCTGTCTCTCCTGTTGTTCTATTCCCATTTCTACCACGATTTTCCCTGTCGGGTTCCTTAACGGAAGATACAAGAGAGAATCCATTGGTCTGGTGGGTTTCAATAGATGCCATAATCTGGCTAGTAATGGCTCTGAACCCCATTCCATCTTGGTCTCCTGTTTTGATCAGTTCTACACTTTTCATAATCTTGCCAATATTGATTTTCCCATCATTCCATTCTGTTCCTCTGTTCACTGTTGACGTGCTGTTTCCATGTTTTTATTCCGGGCATGTATGGTTTCTTGCTAGTAAAGTACCTCTGCTGGTTTCACTTTCGCTTTCTGGACCACGTTCATTCCTGTATCTGCTGTTTTGGCTTGTATTAAACGATCTCAGTTTCTTTTCATACCTTCCTCTACGTCTCTTTTCATATTCATGTCGATATTCGCTCTTGTTCCTTCCTACATGTATGTCATGTGTTCTCATTTTCGAACCCTGTACTTTAAACTTACTATTCTGTAACTGGATATTCAAAGATCAATTTCTCATTTTTCTTACACTGGACAATTCATGTCTTAATAATAAGAAGAAATATAATGCTAGGCTTTGTGGTTGCTTGAAACTGCATTCATATCAAAATTAGTAAATATGATATCTCTAGTAATTTGGCAGCAATTTCAGCATGATCTCACTCATATCTTCTACCATCTAGGGTTTCCACCAGAAGTGCCTAAATATACATACATTTTGGAGTGGTTACACTCACATTCTTCAACCTATCTGCATCTTCCACTTAGATATTGTCTTCATACGATATTGTGTTTTGTCTTATTTGCTGGTGTCAATTCGTTTTATTTTTTTGTCTCTTGTCATCCTTTGACTTTATTACCGTGTTTTGGTTTCTCAAACTTTTGCCATTTTCGTCTGCAGTATCAACTTGTCTTCCAATTGTCTCATCAACTTAATAAGAGTTTTGCTTCATTTTCTGTGTTATCATTATCACTTTCTTTGCTCTTAACAATTTCATAATTTTATATACACACAAAGGAATACAGGGGAATTCATACAGCAACAGAACACTGGGTCCTTTCGTGGCTGATTGTGATAGCGAAAGATATCAGAAACTCACAGATAAGTGAGGTAAAAGTTAGAAGAAGACATATTGATAATTCAAATTATATATACTTTCTACAAATTATATATACTTTCTATCTGACGGTCGTTCTCGTTTCAGACATGTTTCTGTCTACCTTAGTGCGGATTTTATATTTACTACATCGGGTCAGAATGTCTGCTTTCCAGTCTTTCTAAAAACATTTGGCGAGGGTTTGCCTTAGCATTATTGTCTTGATATCTTTGCTGCACTCCACTATACCAAACTACCTAATGAATTTATATCAGGCTCTTGAAATTGATTGTATTCATTATTTTGCTACCATATTCCTAACACTTTATCAGGTATGTAAATTCTCTATCTATACTAGATATTGCTGTTGAACTAATAACTATATTACCAGAATCCAGTCATTTTCTGTTAGTCCTATTTAGCATGATTAGTTTCTTTCTCTTCTCTCATCACAGTTTCAGTGGTAATTGAAATTTCATCATAACTCGAATGCAAAACTGATCTATCGTTTCATCAATCAAATCTCTCTTGTACAACCACTAGTGTGCAGCACTGAATTATCAGCTGATTTTTCGTGGGATTGTTTGTCAACAGTAACTGACAGCTGGTGTCAATTTAGCTTGCCAAGATACTTCTTATCTTAAATCTGGATTACTAGATAATTTTTCTGTTAATCAATATTCTTTTGGATTTCAATACTTTATAGTTTCCTACGTCTACTGATCCCTAATGGCAGCTTCATACGATGATTTTCTCAATCAACATAATATTCCTGAAGTCACACAGACCCAGTTTAAGAATCATGCTCTGCACTGGCTTTATCTTTATGTTTTATGACAAAAAGTACAGTTCAGTGAATCCCTGTTCTCGTTTTCTGGTTTCATTCTGATCACTCCACCTTTATGAAATGCTTCATTACATTCATTTCCAGCATTGTGTTTTACAACTTTTTCCAGATACTCTTTAGGAATGTTATTGACATGTTGATCATGCATCTGGCTTGCACGGGGGGAAGAGAGAGAGAGAGAGAGAGAGAGAGAGAGAGAGAGAGAGAGAGAGAGAGAGAGACTTCTCTTGAACATTATACGTACAACTTTGACTGAGCAAATCTCTACCTCAGTGATGCCAAGGATTGGATAAGAGGGATTTAGAGTCCATTGCTCTGCAGACGTCTACTGTCGGAGATCCATCATAATGAGGAACAACAGATCCCTACAGGACCACGACCTGAAACATATCATAAATGACATATGTAGAAATCAAACCTTGACAAACGTCTCCACGCTATTCAAATTCCCGGGATCAAACACACAAAATCTAATCTCGATTCGGTAGATATGGCTAATCAGGACGGCCTCAGACTATGTTATTATCTACACATCCCCGGCCATCAGACTGAACCTGAGCAATCTGTCTCCCTGCTCACCTGCTATAAGCGTTATGCAACTGATGCCCACACCACACAGGAATGCGAAAAAATTCTCTGATTATAAGATATACTCGCTATGCTCAGAAAAATCAGATTGCCAAGCAAATTGCCAAAAATGCCTTCACTGTAGAAGAAATCAACCCAGCCAAAGGAATCAAATGTGACTTCAGTAAAAAGGCAGTAGAGACAAAGCGTATTGACTGACCCGAAAGAGGACACGGACCCACCTCTCTTTCCCACAGCTCACAACACACCCCACGTAGGAAAATAAACTCCCAGAGAAAAAGATGCCCTGGTTCATACTAACAAGAGCTATGGCAACGATAGAACTCCTGAGGCTTGCCACAAAGCATTACCAAGCATCCTGCAGAAATTGGCTCTAACTGCAGCAGCACGAACATTAAACTCATAACTGAACCAAGCAGATCAAATAAACTTCCCAAACCAAAAACCAGAGACATCTGGCATCAACCCAAAGGACTCTGCCCCCTGCACGGACAGTTTTTCCCACAGTCTCCCACACCACTCGCCCACGAAAATGACCCCGTCTATCACTCCAGCGAGGACGTCCAAACACACATAAATAACCTCGGGTCCTCCTCCACACGGGAACGCCAGCAGCCAACCTTAAACCCAAGACGCCTCAGAAGAAACCCCTAGCCCCTCTAGCACTCGAGACGATACACAGATACTAAACCATACAATAACAGACCAGAATTTACCATTCAGCACACACACACACACACACACGCACACACACACACACACACACACACACACACACACAAACCCTCTCCCGAGATACAGAACTCACCCACAAAACAGTGAGAAGCCGACTTGAAAACAAGAGAAAGCAGAGGTAGTTTTCACGCATCATATCTCTGTAACAAGAGTAATTTAACATAACATGTAACACTGGACAAACAGAAGCTTTGACCTTGTAAGCGTATACAAGGCGATACACCAGACATTTGTTCTGATAAACAGACACGGCGTCTTAAAGCACACACCAATTAAAGTCCCGAGATATCTAACCTAACAACTGAATCACTGTATGATCAGTTACACTCGGGCGTGGCCAAAGCCGTCAGGAAAGACCTACAAACACAAAAAAAATCATCGATGACTTTCAGGTCTCTGACGCCTCATCAGTTATAAAGAAAATGACACCAATGTGACCCATCAGTGTTGCTATAACCCACATTTCCTCACGGCGGGGGTGTCTTATGTTACCAGATCACTACAAGACCCTTAGGATACAAGATCCAGTCTGCACCATCGGTGATTTGAACGCTAGACATACAAACAACTGGACATCCTACCTCATACACCACAGACGTAGAAATATATCAAAACTAATAAAATATTTCGGCACTCAACACCTGGAGCGTAAACCCCTCAAACTTTATAGGTCACTCATCCCAAGCCACACCAGATGTGGAAATGGCAAAACCGACCACGACATTCGCATCAGACAAGGCGACCTCACAAGACGAGATCACATTCCCACGGTAGTCATTATTTAAAGCGCTCCGCACCTCAACTTGGCACACAACGACTGGCTATCCAGAGAGCTACCAGAAACCTAACCTATTAAGTGAAACAACAAATATCTCCCTAGTACCGACCTCCAAGGGGAGAAATTTTAAGTAGATAAGGTTCTAGGTAGGTGGTGAGAAACCATCGAGAAAACGCAATGAGTTGCAGTCCCCACCATCATACCCTCCCCCACTCAAGAGATTACAGAAACTAGAATACCGTTTCACTAATATCCTACTCTACGCCAACTCCTATGGCTGAACGTATGCTCTATACCAACTAAGGACCTCTAGTAGACCTAACTGGAAAAGAAAAACAAGAGAACGAAAAATGCGATGAACCCCCAAACGCAGAAATATAGTGACTCAAAAGCATTCTAGAAAGGAGTCAGACGCTTACAAAGGAATCCCAGAGATAACATCAAATATCTGAAAGTTAACAATAACAGTGGTTCGATGGTTGGGAAATTGGCTGACGGGCTGTAACCAAAAAGTAGTGGGTGATTAATGGTCAAACCTCAGAATCGTTAGACGTAACAAGCGATGTGCTACAGGGATTAGTCTTGGGACCTGTTCTCTTTCTTATTATGTATCAAGATATTGATAATAGGCTTCATTGCAAGATCTCTAAATTCGCGGATGATATTAAGGTAAAAAATGAATCTACAACAGAAACTGAACGTCTGCAGCTTTCAACTGACAAACACAAACTGATGGACGGGGCAAACAGGTGGCAAATTGATTTTCATATTGATAAGAGCAAGGTTTTACATGTCGGTAGTAAAGACGAAAAGGCAATCGGTAATATGAATTCCCTAGAGCTACAAAAGGTCATTGAGAAAATGAACGAGGGTGTAATAATCACTGGTGACCTACATACAGCCAAGCAAGCAGCACACAGAAGCAGTAAAAGGTCGAACAAAATGCTTCGATTCATAGGAAGGACTTTACAACGTCAGTCTCGGGATATTATCCTCACTCTTTTACAACTCAGTCGTGGGTCCCCGTCTTGAATATCGCATTCAGTTTTGGTCATCCTACTTGACGAAAGACACAGACAGAATAAAGAGAGTACAGAAGTGAGCTATCAAAATGATTCCCGCTCTGGGAAACAAATCCTATGAGAGCCGACTACACGAATTAAATCAGTCTAGCTTCGAAAAGAGAAGGTTGAGAGTTGATGTAATGCAAGTATTCAAAATCACTAAAGGCTTCGACAATATCGATTTATCGAGCTACTTAAGGCTTGATTCGTCTGATTTCATTCGTAGTAATGGACACAAACTCGTGGGCAAACTTTTGACCTCGAATAAGGTGAAGTACTTTTTCTCTAACAGGATTGTGAAGATACAGAGTGATCTAATTGTTACCACAACCGACAGAACCACCACAGAGAAGTTTGAGATGAGATTTGATAAATTCTTCGCTTCATTTCCACGAATTTAGTTACATGTAAAATTTACAATTATTTTTCTTTACATCATATCTATGCCTTTCTACTCTTACCACACTAATCTATGTGTTTCTCTTCTCTTCCGCTATCACAAACAGCCTCATAAGGACTCAGTGGTCTGTTATTTGTACTTATATTTGTGTGATGACTGAGGGTGTACTGGGACTGGGATGTGAGAGAGGTTTGTGAGAAGTGGGTAGAATAATTTACA
>JAUUDW010633153.1:0-18725 GCA_032361385.1 Panulirus guttatus
GTAGGGCAAGGGGGTCAAGTTTGGAAGTTAGCCTGGGACAGTTCATAAGTCGGATCGCTTTCGACTCAACTCTGTCACGTAAGGAAATAGAGCTAGAACCACCCCAAAAGTGGGAGCAGTACTTCATTCAAGGACGAATCAGTCCCTTGTATAAACGGAGAAACTGTTCAGAAGAGAAAAAGTTACATCTCTGGTTTTGGTATAAATTTTTGTCAGTTGATTGCTGGTCGTTTGTACCGATTAAGGAGAGCTTCTGTGTTATCTATGCTTAGATATCTTTGTTTGGTGTACCATTTCTTGTTTTGGTTTTCCATGTGACCGGATACACCATGTTGATCCGCTGAGAGGGTGGTAGTGATAATTGTTCCCACTTAATGTGATTTATATTACTGTTTACAAACTTTTCTTTGGCATGCAGTTTGTGATGTATCCTAGATACACTGACACAGTCTCCACTCCACTAGAGACGTCTTACCAATATCAAATTGGAAGTTTTAAAGCAGTGTACCCTGAGGGTGGTGAAATGTTCCAATATTTGTTCTAAGAATGACTGTGAAACGTATAACAACAGTTACGTGGAGCATTCCATACGAATACTGTCAAATACTTCTCAGATCTCCAAGTTTGAAGACTTGGTCCGTCACTGGGTTCAGAGGCGGGCCACGACCTGCACTAGCACGCGCTTTCACTGATCGTAATGGAACATCTGAACCACATCTCTGGCGCAGTGGGCACGCGGATCTCCTTCACTGACCCACTCCACCCCTTGCAGTGATGTCTTATAAAAGCAAGAGAGCAGGTGCGGGTACACGTTCTTGGAATAGTGCACACGCAGACGTTTAGCTGGATAGTGTCAACCACTAACTCCAGACCAGGGTGCTGCAGACTCCGAGCTTTACTAAGGAAGTTTTCACTCGTAAATCATCATAATACAGTACCTTTTTTATTTTCCTTTTACAGAAATCTGAGTTTGTTTATACTTTTAAGTGTATGATTTATAAAATACTTATGGTAACACAGATTATGATTAAAGTTTAAGGATTGTAATATGAATAGGGGTGCCGCGAAATGATAAATATAGGATATGAGTGCAGCGAAATGATAAATATAGGATATGAGTTCAGCGAAATAGTATGATGGACATGTAACTGGAGTGCTGCGAAGTATCATAGATATGGGACTGGGGTGCCGCGAAATATTATAGTTATGGGGTGTGTTGGGGGGAGGGGGGGTCCTGCGAAATGTGATGAAAATGGGTTACGGGTGCCTCGAAATGTGGGAAACGAACTTAAGGTGCCTGTCGTAACAAAAGGTCCAGAGGAACAGACAGAATTGCGGAGGAGTTGATGGGAACAGACATATAAAACCTTGTATACGCTGGGGAAAAATTGATAGCCGGACCCTTACGGAAGATGAAATATTCAACTATTAATTAGATTGGATTGCAGGGCTGCATTTATTCTTGTTGGAAAATACAAGTTACATTTTTTTTTTCTGTATTGACGTTGGCGATTAACTAGATTTAACACGAAAACTATGAAATTTTATGTCAGTCTTATGGCAGAAGTTGATGATATGCGAAAGCTAATGTCGATATGGAGAGGCCAACTCTGTACGTAGAATAGCGATGCAGAGACGTTAACACCTCTTTGTCGGCTTTGGGTTGTATGGAAGAGCTAAGCTTAAGCGTCGAGTACTTTATCTCAGAACCATTATATTAAGTAGCAGTGGTATTGTGAGCTTCACGTCTTTGCTACACAAGTTAAGTATGGAGACATACTCAGCGGACGGCAAGCAGGGTCTGCCCTTCACATATCTTTCATCTTCAAAGTAATGTAAACAATCTCACTTTAACTTATCCGATAGAAGGATGAAATTAGACTTGTGATATAATTTGGATGTGATAATAGACGTGACACATGGAGTATTATATAAGCAAAAGAGTGAAACAATTTGACAGTAATAACGAAGCAAAGCCTGTCCAAATTAATGGCTTGGCCCTGAAATATACGTTAACAAGGCCTTGCTCATGTGGTATGAGCTATGATGCCATAGCCCTGTTTTCGATACTGGGAGCTGTTACGAATACATAGGTCGATATAGAACCAGTGGGTGATTCGGAAAGTTATTGGCTGTATGGATGTTTGGCAGGAGGAACTATTATTGGTATTAGTGTGGGAATAAACATATTTCCTTTGTTAGCAAGTAGCCCGGTTAAAGATCGGAGAATCGCTCTCTCACCACCTTGAGTTTTGTTTACTAACGGGAGCGAGACGATGACATCCCCCCTTCCACCGGGTCCACGTGCAGCCGTAAAGAGAGTGTGGTTGACTCAGGCAGCTTGAATAACCCCATCTCCTCCCCCTCCCTTTCTCCCCTTATACCAGAGCTGAGCCTACAGCTTTAGCCATAACACGTGCACCCAAAGCCCTGTACCAAATGACCAAAACACAAACCCTCATTAAAGCTGTTCAAAATATTGTCACTTTCTACAGTCTTCCTTTCGGATCCGATTTCTCTTTGATTACTCTGTATTTGTTTACGATGGCTGCATCATTCACGACACTAGGAAGCCAGGGTATACACACTACCATTCTAGAGTCAACAACAGAGCTGGCCCATCGTGTGATGTACTCACAGTGGGTCCACCAGCTGGCCCATCTTTTGTGATGCACTCATTTTAGGTCCAGCAGCAAAGCCGACCCATCCTTTTTGATGCTATCACAGTGGTTCCAACAGCATGGCTGGCCCATCCTGTTTTATGCACTCACTGTGGGTCCAAAAGCAGAGCTGGTCCATCCTATTTGACACACTTACCGTGGGTCCAACAGTAGAACTAGCCCATTCTCTTTGACACACTCAGTTTAGGTAGGACCAACAACTGAGTTAGTCCATCTTCTCTGATGCATTCACTGTGGGGTTCATCACCAAGGCTGGCCCATCCAGTCTGATGCACTCATTGTGAATCCAACGGTAGAGCTGACTCATCCTGTTTAACATTCTCTCTGTGGTTCCAACAGTAGAGCTGTCCCATCCTGTCTAATGCACTCATTGTGGATCCAACAGCAGAGCTGGTCCATCCTGTCTGACACATTCATTATCGCTTCAACAACAGACTTAGCCCATCCTGTATGGTGCACTCACTGCAGATCCATTAGCAAATGTAGACCATCATATGTGATGCAAATATGGTGGGTCCAGCTCCAGAGCTGGCCCATCCAGTGTGATACACTCTTTGTGGGTCCAGCAGTAGACCTGGCCCATCCTTTTAAGGTAAATTACCTATCCTCATCTATTTTAGAAACTTATTTGCTATGTTCAGAAAAGTTACTATATTCAGTATCTGCTGCATAAGTTTATACTTATTACACATCAAAAACATTTACAGATTCGTAGAATCTTATATCACAATCATTGTGGTGATTATTATCTTTGTCATTAGTACATACCTATTTCTCATTCTGTTTTGCCAATCTTACATATGGAATGTTAAAGGAATCACATCCTAAGTACAAAATACCTTTTAGGTGGATTTTTCAGCTAGTTATAACTTGTTTGTTCAATTATTTCCTTAGGGTCTGTAGATGAGCTTGTATAATATGCATACACCTTACAGAACCATATATCTCAGCTTATATTACTCAGTTAGTCAGTCATCAGTGTTCACTGGTTGTTGCAGCTCTGGTCTGTATACTGTATGTCCTGGTCAAGCACCAAGTGTGTGCAGTAGGTGGGACTGGGTAAAGATTTACATAATGGGAATCTTGTTCCACATTTTATTTCAGTTACATACTACTACAGGTGGAATGTATAAACACACAAAAGACACAAATATCAGTAGAAAGTAGGCCATTAGTGAGAAAAGGCCCTGTTGCAGGCAAATACCTGGCAGATCTAACATCATCATCAAGAACAAGATAATATCCCCCAATGAAAACTACAGAAATACTGAGGGTATAAATTCATCAATTATGTCTGAGCATGTGATATGAGGGTAATGGAAGGCTTGTGTATCATAAACCTAGTGCAGCTGTAGTACATTGTATTTAGTGATAGTGCATAACATAACCTATGACATTCTGCTGACAGATACATTTTGAACAGGACTGATCCAAAACTTTTCGAAGATAAGACCAATTACTAAATAATTGTAGCAACTCAAGTAAATTTATTATTAAGCCAACTGTTAGCATTCTCATAAGAATCAAGATATGGATTGCAGCACTAAAAATGTGTCCTGTAGTAGTATAAGAGTATTATAATGGTTAAGTAGCACTTTTAGTGTGGGGATATATTAAAAGGTCTTGTAAAGCTGAAAGTGTTTAGTACATTAAAAATACGGGACAGTTTCAAAAATGCTAGAAGTGAGGAGAGGTACTTTATTTCTAGGACACCAGAAGAATTTTGATGTGGCACTAGAATTGGGAAAAAAACTTTGGTTATGAGGCCTAACATCAGGTGTGTTGATTGTTTTAAAATTTATGGGTTGGTCCTTCAAGTGTACAACCACTGAAATTATGAGGATGACTTGTTAACTGTAAGGATGAAGGTCCTGATCTCCATTGGGTTGAGTGTGATGGACAAGTCATTTTCCGTGTTTCCATTTTTGTGTTGGGTGCTAGAAACATGGTTCATATATTGGGAAGACTCTACATTCCAGCTGTAACGGTTCTCATCCTTTTTCAGGAGATTCCCAGATAAAGTAGTTTCCTTGGCATCCACAACTTTCCAGTCAGCTAAAAGACCCTGAAAGAAAGTAGTAAATAGTGGGCATACCAATGAAGAAAAAAGTGCTGAAGTTATTTTTAAGCAAACAGGTGTTGCCAGGGAAACTGATGGATTTGATCCTGATAGTGAAATACACAAAAATGCTGCGAATGTGGAAGAATGTAGTGAAAACATTACCAGGTAAACACACATGATATGGAAATATTTTTCATACTTGTTTGCCATTTCTTGCATTAGCAAGGTTGTTCCAGGAACAGGTGAAGAAATGGCCTCATTTGCTAACATTCACTCTCTAGCTGTCATGTGCAATGCAATGAAACAGCCCTATCGACAACCAGGCCCTACTGACCTTTCCATTGTTTCCCCTGACAATTTCATATGCCCTGATTGAGTCAGTTGACAGCATGTCGCCCCCTGCATACTACTTTGCTCCAATTCACTCTTATTTCATGCATGCTGACATCCATCCACATGTTCAAGCCCTTAGCACTCAAAACCTCTTCCACTCAGTCCTTCCATCTCCATTTTGGTCTCCCCCTTCTCCATGTCCCCCTCTATTTCTGACACATATACCCCTTTGTCAGCCTCTCTCTCATTCTCACTTAATATCCAAACCACTTCAGCACACCCTTAACAGCTCTCTTAACCATACTTTTATTATTACCACACCTTTCTCTTGTTCTACCATTTCTTACTCAATCTATCCTCCTGTCTCAACATGTTGTCTATGAAACACACTTGACATTCACTCCCTACACCAGTAACATGAATACACTAAACTAGATGCCCTCAGAACACTAATTGGCATGAGGTTTGGACAAGAAAAAGAATTCCTGAAGATCCTCAGTAAACAATTAATCCATTACACTCTAAATGATGCCTCACATGCATGGTCCTCCACCCTCTTGAAAGCAATATAACAAAGCTGCAAACTACACAAAAGAGTGCACTCAGAGCAATCAGTGGTTGTCCAGCAACCACAAACACTCAAAACCTAAGTAATGAAACAAAGATCCTCACACTAAAATCCCATCTCAACATGCTTAACACCCAGTTCTACACAACCCCTTCCACCAATAACAAGTAGAAATAAAAAGCTTACCCCTGCCTCTCACTTCAAGAATCTCTTCTCACAGATCCTCTCACCTCCAGTAAATATAACACCGACAAAACACATACATGCAGAAATAAGCTATCAAGCAGTAAATAACCACCCTCCCATCTCAGTTGTAAACTACATACCACCAGACATACACCCATCAGAAACCACACTCCCCAAACAAATATGAGGCACTCTTCCATCTACACTCTGGACATTACCCATCCCTAAAACATTACGCATAGTTTCATCATATCCCAAGACCCTTTGAGACAGCAAGCACTTACTATCCAATTTTCCTGCAATCTCTGCACATAGGAGAGTATTTGTATGCTTTTATAGCACCTGCTCGTCACAAATATACTTTGAATACAATCCCATCTCAATCTCCCCATCATCAGGTTCCATGCAACAGCATTAAGCCCTTCCTATCCAAGCTATTTCATTATCATTCACCAGCCTCCATGCAGGAGACTATACCAGTATTCACAGATCCCTCCACCACCAGGCAAAACCACACTTACAAGACAACAACATATATTCTCACCACACTGACTCAAGAAACACTAAACAACTGCAACCCCACCCCAACTCAATCATAAGTTCCATTCCACCAAGCTTTTATCCATGCGAAACTACACTTCCCAGACTAGTCCAAGTCACGTTTTTTTTGTGTACTGGGAGTCCCTGTCTTATAAACGGGTTACTTTCCTGAATCCCGTTCATAATTTGAATTATTCACATCAGAAAAGATATGGAAATTAAGATAATTTAAATAAAATTAAATATAAATACCTGCTATAATAATATACGAAATATTGTATTCTAAAATAAACAATTAAACATAGTTAATAAAACATCAGTTTAAGCAAAATTTAATAAAAAAATGGGCACATAAAAGTAGTTCCATGCTTGTACTTATGAATGACCATTTGTATGCAAACTAATAATTAAACAGTACGTTTCTGACTTTGTTTATAAGTCCATGAGTTCATAGATCAGATATTCTGTGAGTAAGGGCCTTCCAGTATGCTGCAGACAACCACCTATATCTCTTCAGCATTACAAACATCACTTCAACACATTTTAGGATCCATCATGACAAAGATTCAACTTCCACACTGAACACCTACTCCTCAGCTACCCTGCACTCATCTCACCAAAACAGTCACATAAAAGTATTATCTTCTTAACCCATGGTCCTCACTGAAGGACATGGTAAGCTTTTGTGTGTTGCTTGATCCTCATTAAAGAGAGTCTGGGAGAAGAGTTAGAGGGTAAGATTATCTGTCTGGAGGTCAGTACTGATACCAATACCAGTGTTTAACAGACATTTGCTGGTAACATGCATGGAGATGACACTTACTTGGAGGCTGACAGTAACTGGGTCACTATGATTAGCACTCTCATGAGCTTCATACATATGTTCCAAACGCAGCAAGAGGGTGCCATCTGTCCAGGGTTCCAATGTTAGTAAGTGTACATTTGGTGGCAGAGAAGTCCTTAGACCTGTAAACTATAAGAAAAATGTTCCATTACTATGCTGCACAGAGTGTATTCCAATATACCACTGATCTATTTACTGGCTAACTATTATTATACAAAATCATCAGTTTATGTGTACTGCAGAATTTTAGTGAGAAACTGATACTCCTGCATTGTTATCATTTGCAGGAAAACTGAGCTAGCATTTTTCTTTTTTTTTTTCAAAATTCAAAACCTTACAGTTCTTGAAACCAAACTTGCAAAATCCACAGTTCATGCATTCAGAATACTTATAAAGTTAACTATGAGTTTCCAGAATCAAATGTTTATATCTTCAATGGCCTGACAGAGCATGCACCACTGATGTTTCCTGAACACATGGTTATGTGTGCTTTCCTCAGTTATATTTATCATTTTTTTTAACTTACCTTTTAAAGAAGGGCTACTGTCAATGGTTGTGATTGTAGTGCCATCTGTTGGGTACTAAACTGCTGGAAGGAGGCTCTGTACTGTATTCTACAGCCTTTTTCTTAGGCTGTGAATGATTTGCTTGATTATTGTGCTGTCCTAGGTCCTTGCACCACAGGAAATTTTCACTGTGAAGGTTTGGAGTAAGGTTTGCAGTTCCTGGACAGAGGATGTGTTACTGTACCCTACCTTACTCAATACAGAGAAATGCCTGAATATGGTCTTTCCATGGATAGAACCAGGACTCACAAGTCACAGCTTTATACACCATTCACATGGATTGATTACATTGTATGAAGCACTTACGTTTCATAGCTTAAGGTGCCAGATCCCAGAACAGAGGATGTGCTACTACAGTTCTCTCCTTGGTTATAATGGACCCTAACTTTGAAATATTCCCAGTTTTCTTGCTTCAGATGTTTCCCATAACTACTGCTTTATACCGTGGACAATTCCACTGGCTAACAATTTCTCACTTTGGGTTGTTCCCAGGCCTAGTGGTTTCTTGCTTCGGGTCATTCCCCTGCCCTGCAGGTTCTCCCTTCAGGTAGTTCCCTTGTCTTTCACTTACGAACTTGGACCAATCCTTTCCTTACTTGGTTTGTTTGCTTAGAACCATTGGGGACAGGTATGGTTTCGTTATCTTCTCATCATCCCATTTATATTCCGTTTTGTCCCCTTTCTTCACTTTGTTCAGATTCTCTTTTCTTCAAGATTCTGTTCAGGTTTATATATGAATTTTGTGTTCATGAATGAACAAAACTTTAGCTTATATTTTTCATAGCTTAACTTCTATGTTTATATCTCTGGATCGAGAGATACAAGTCATATTAACTGCCACCACTGCCCTCAGAGGTTTACCACCTCTAGTGCACAATATATTAAACTGCTCAGGTAGACAGAGGTTGCTTTGATAAAATATTTTGTGTTCTGAGGCTCCAATAACAGTTCCCATAACTTAAGCAGGGGGGCCATTTCGGCTTTCTTCCTGGGTGCAGCAGTTTTCACTGTTGCTTTGTCATTCCTTGGCTACAACTCACTCCACTTCCCTATCCAGAGGTTTCCTCTACCAGAATCAGTTCTTGTTGAAATGTAAGCCAAGATAGCACACCGAATCTATTCTATATTGGAGTTCATTCAATTTCAGCATCATATCTTAGGGACCAAGATGCTTTCCCCTCAATGTCTTCAGGTTTAGAGACAACTGTCTTCTAACCAGTTAGGTATAGCAATGATGGAGTTGCAAGTGGACCCATCAGTACAAGCCATTTCCATGCTTACCCTAGAACTAGTTCTTTCACTTTAAAGGCTCAATGACTGTAACCTGTATTGAGATTCCAGCCAGATAAATATGTCTTCACTTTATACAATTACCAACATGGAAGAAATTGGCTTGAATCAGTAAACTAAGAAGAATCACCATATCCTTTCCAGCAATCTCTACTTCCACTATAAATTTCACATGGAAATAGAATAGTTTCACATATAAAATAGAACAGTTATATCTTGTCTCTAGCTCCCTTTTATTCAAATCCTCAAAATTCAATAAATCTCATTTTTACATTTATGTTACAACATTGGAAATATACGGTATGCTGTGTTGCTCTACTGCATTGTGCTCACCATTAGTATATTATTATTTACTATTTTATCAGCTAACATTGATGTGACTTTTATATATGTTTCTGAATACATATATATATGTACAAAACAACTTGTTTCAGCTTATTTCATTTACCTTGTTATTGAAAGCATTTTTCCAAGTGTGAGCAGTGGTGGATGTTGGTGTAAAGGCAGTGATAGGTTGCAACAGGAGCTGTTCCCCAAAACTGCGATGTAAACACCCAAAATCACAGTCTGATGTCACAAAGTCACTGAGCAGGAAAAAGTATTGCAATATTAGATACAGAAACTAAGGTAAATTACAAATATTACATATCTAAGTCTTAGCTAACATAAATATAAAAAGGATGAAATTATGTGAGTAAAGGTTTATGGTATTATTACTTCCTTTTACAAAAATTGCACCATGCCTCTTCCACAAAATTTGATGATCTTCAAATTTTTCTTTTTTTTTTTTTTTTTTTGCAATGTTCAGTGGATTACATATATAATTACATTTAAAATTAAACCTTACAGAAAATTACTTTTAAAATACATTAACAATATATAAAAAATGTGAGGTGTAAGAGAGCTATGAGGAATATAATTCAACCTTATCTTAATATGATCACATATAATCAAGTTTAACACACGGGTTAGCTCTACAAAATAAAGTAGTGTAACTGCTTGAGGTTACACTGCTAGTGAAAAGTCACTTTGATCGAAAGCATTTTGAGACTTAAAGTTCTGACTAAGAGCAAATGTAGATTGATCAGTCAGCACAATAGCCTCTCATGGTTTTAAATACAGATTACCCATTTGGTTGTTTACACTTTTAACCTTGATCGAAAGCGTTTTGAGACTTAAAGTTCTGACTAAGAGCAAATGTAGACTGATCAGTCAGCACAATAACCTCTCATGGTTTTAAATACAGATTGCCCATTTTGTTGTTTACACTTTTATGCACAGATGTTATTATATATAGATGACAACTTGCTACTACTAACATTTAAGTATAGTATAAAGCTTCCAGCTATCCATAAATAAAGTCATGTTCCTACTGTACTTACCTATGGATGAGATAATGCTTGCCACGAACAACTAGACCTTCCCCAAATGCAGTCTCATTGAGGGCTTCACCAACCCCAAAAGCATCATCATGAAGGAGCCTTCGATGTACCATAAGCTCCATGTGGCCATGATCTAAGGATGTCCCTCCCTAACATTTGAAATATAGCAGCATAAGAGTTACTATAGGAGAGAGGTAATAGAGTACCTAAAGACAGGCCTCACTTAATGTCTGAGATGCAATTCTGAGAAGTGCAATTTTAAGAGAAGTGAATCAATTTATAAAGAATTCAATATTTCCACTGACCTTATGATATAAATAGGAATTACATTTTGGGGGGACATTTCTGGTAAAAATTCAGATGAAAATATTTTATGAATTATTAATTAACCCTTACACTGCACTGGACCTTACATCAGGAATTACCAAGGTTTACACTGGACCTCATTTGAGGATTTAATGAATCCCTCGTCATATCTTTTCCCAGCTAATGTGTCATTCCACCAATTATCCACAGATGTCACTTGCAGCATTCCACCAAAGCTGGAAGAAATATCACACATCTCAGCCACCTACAGTTCATCAGAGAGCATATACATCATCTTGGTTACTTTCCTGAATAAATGTCTTGCTTATACTGATTTTGATCTCCGTCGAAACATTTAAAAGTCATTCCATGTTTTCCAAAATGCTGCATGGTACGAGTTACCTTAGTAGCACTTAATGGTGTGACACTTTGAGTACATTCTTTAAATTTCTCTGCATTAACACAGATTTTTCTCAGTGACATACACAGAAACCTGAATGCTCTAATATCAGTAGCCCATTTTCCAGAATGAAAACAACTTATTTCATTTCTTACTCAACACCTTTCCTAGTTTTTCTTACCTGAGACATAAAAAAGAAAAAAAAAATCACTTGCTTAGCATTTCCCACTCATAGTTCTGTGAGTAATGGTTAAGTACTGTTAAGCTATCAGACAAAACAGACAATAGTAATGACAAATGGCAGATCTGGGTGAGACTAACACAACTGACATGATGCTAATGAGCAACAACAGTTGTTCTATGCTACAATGCCACCCAAAGTAGTGAATAGCTATCATCTTGGTGTGCCTTTTGGAATTCTTGATTTTTTCAAGTTATGAGATACAACATATTGCTCAACTCACCCATAGCTTATACTGTAGGCAATCTATAGCACAACCTTTCTGTTTATATAAACAACATATTGCTCAACTTACCCACAGCTTATACTGGAGGCAATCTATAACACAGCCTTTCTGTTTACATAAATCGATCTTCCTATACACAGTCCCAAATCCAAGATGAAAGGTTTCCAGTAAGTGTAAAAAATTCCCTAATGTTCACACAAGTATGGGCTTATAACTGAACTGTATGTATATAAAAAAACAACAACTGTTTCTAGTTTACCCTTATTCCTAATGAAAACACTGGTACCTAACCTGTGAGCGATCATTCAGAATGGCAGCATGGAAGTTAGGTCCACTGTGGAGTATCAGCCTAGAGTTAACAGGGTAATAGTTGCTGGCAACAGGTTCTAAGTTGTGTAGCTTCCATGTGGGGCGGAAGTTCTTAATACCTGTAAATATTAAAATCAGTGCCAGTCACATTTTACCAGAACAACAAAATTGCATTTGGGTCTGTGCATCTTTGATTTCCTCTTCCATGTTTATATCATCCACTGTTATCAATTTTTGTGCTAATCCCATTCCCAAGAAATACACCCTATCATCTTTCAACAGTTTCAGAGCAATTGCACTTATTACAGTAATAAACATAAAATGAGAATTTCTAGCTTTGCATTTACAAAAAAGGCTGGTTTCTTCATGACACTAAGCAGCTTCATGACAACTGAAACTTTTTCAATAACATACTACATTAGGCAGGTCTGTAACTTGACTGTTTCTTATTGCCTTTTCTGAAACGTATCTGATAAAATTAATCATTACAGAATCTTTGAAAGTGTTACTGAAAGGGGGCAAATGTTTTATCAAGGACAGGAGTATCACTTCAGTTTGGTAAAATTGTAAAAAGGAATAGTATGATAATCTCTAACTTGGAAAGAGTTAAAAAGGAGCAGTGTTGGACCCTATTCCATCTGCAGTCTACCTTGAGACAATGTTAAAAAAGCCATTATCTTATAAATTTGGGTGTCATAAAGGTAACATGAGTTCAAGTCTTTTACAGTACTGATGATGTAATGTTATCACTCATAAGTGATAGGTCTGTGACAAGAAGTAAAGGCATTTCTGAAAGTTACAGTATTGTGTACAGTCTCTCTCTCACTCTCTGTAGAGAGATCGTTCCTGAAAGGTAATCAAAAATACATTCTGGCCATTTTCTGTCAGCCAAATGTCCACTTGCTAATTTTTCTGGTAATATAAAGGTTGTGCATAAAAAACAAGCATTTTTTCCATACCTGATTGCCTTTTCCTATGTTAGCAAGGTAGCACCAGAACAGACAAAAAAAGCCCACATCCATTCTCTAGCTCTAATGTGTAATACACTGAAACCACAGCTCCCTATCCACAAACATGGTTTACCCTCAGTGTTTCACTTGCCCTAGTTCAGTTCAGTGACAGCACATCAACTCCATCATACCACATCATTCCAATTTACTTTATCCCTTGTACATCTTTCACCCTCCTGCATGTTCAAGCCCCAGTCACTCAAAATCTTTTTCATTCCATCTGTAGATCTCCAGTTTGGTCTCCTCGTTTTCCATGTTCCCTCCACTTCTGACATATATATCTTCTTTGTCAATCTTTCCTAAATCATTCTTTCCATATGTCTAAACCATTTCAGCTTCTCAACCACACTTTCTGTTACCACACCTCTCTCTTACCCTTTTATTACTTACTCAGTCAAACCTCCTTACACCATATATTGTCCTCAAACATTTTGTTTTCAACAATACACCCTCCTCCACATAGCCTTATCTATAGCCCATGCCTCACATCCATATAATATTGTTGGGACTACTGTACCTTCAAACATACATATGTGTCTTCCCAGAATATATTCTCTCTTTCCACATATTCCTCAGTGCTCTCAGAACCTTCACCATCCTCACCCACCCTATGACTCACTTCCATTGTTCAATTTGCTGCCATGTCCACTCCAAAGTATCTAAAACACTTCACATCCTGTAACTTTTCTCCATTCAAACTCACACCCCAATCAACCTGCCCCTCAACCATGTTAAACCTAATTAACCTGCTTTTAACCTGTCCCTCAACCCTGCTAAACCTAATAACCTTGTTTTTATTTACATTTACTCTCAATTTCCTCCTTTCACACACTCTTCCAAAGTCAGTCACCAATTTCTGCAGTTTCTCACTTGAATCTGCCACAAAGCTGTATCATCAGCAAACAACAAGTGAGACTCACTTCACAGGTCCCCCTATCTCCCACAGACTTCATACTCACCCCTCTCTCCAAGACTCTCCTCTCACCATCCATAAACAAATGAAAAAATCATGGTGGCATCACACAACCCTACAGCAGACCAACCTTCCTTTGGAACCATTCAGCCCTCTCTCTTCCTACTCACAGCACACCAACCTCATTTGGAAACTTTCAGTCCTCTCTCTTCCTACTCATACACATGCCTTACACCCTTCATAAAACAAATGTTATCACAAGTAAATTTGAACATCTTAACATTTTATATTTATCATATTGTTGTCTAATGACTTGTACACATCTCACAATCAGAATCAGAAAAGTTCATTCTACACTAACTTCACTTTTAGGTAAAGAATATGCACACGAGATACTTAGCACCTCATCATCCCTATGGTTCACCTTACTTGGACAAGTGCTACTTACTGCTGTGAAAAAAGGGCTTCAAATGGGTTGGTAATATCTTCTGCTTAAGCTTTAACAGTAAAAAAAGAGTTGAAACTTTTGTTGATGCTATATTATTTGTAGAATTGGTTAGGCCAATGTGCTACAGTTTTTAGCACTTTTTAATTATTCTTCTACCATACATGAAATAGGATAAGAGTTTCAAACATATTCCTTTGGCCTATCTTTATCTAATTCACTAAAAGTCAGGTGGAATCATAACTGACAATCATCTCTTTTATTTCTAGTATCACTAATGACCTGAAATACTTGCACAGGTAATATGCATGCAGTAATCAGAAAGTCTGGAACAAGACTACATTGATTATCTGTTAAAAAAAATCCAGTTGAACAACTATAATATGCCTGTCATCTTTAACCATCTTATGGCTGAGTTGCCTACATTCGCATCCAAGTACCAGCTCGTGCTGATGATGTATGATCTCTTGATCAGTTTCAACCAGCAGTCTAACATATGACTGCCAACTTCAACCACTTTTAGCCAATTTGTGATTGGCCTAGCTCTTTATTAAAGAGTTTTATTATTATGGTGAATTAAGACAGTAGGCAGCAACAAAGTAAGACTTACGTTTCAGTATTTCACGGCCATTAGCATCAGTGTAGAAGGTATTGCCAGTAACAATGTCTGGCCACACCACACGATTTACAATCTCCTTCCCTACGCCATCTCTGCCATACAAAAGAAATGTTTTTGGCATGATGTAGTAGAAACTCACAAGATACAAATATACATCTTATAAATCTATCTCATTGCCTCCCTATGCACGCAAAGAAAAACAAACACACAGGTCTCAATGAGTCACCATCGGCCAGCCCAGGGTCAGACCTGCAAGGGCTTGAATCCTGGGTATTGCAGTCAGCCCACACCCAAGCCAGGTATTCATCCTTCCTTTGGGGCAAGTTGATAAATGGGTACCTGGCTTAGGCTGTGGTGTGTGTGTGCGTGCATGGAAACATAGGAGTACAGACAAGATACTTATATATATATGGTTAAGAGATGAGCAATATGAGTGTAAACTCTCTACCCACAACACACATATAGTAATCACATAAACAAATCAAAGGACATATCTCAAAAATTGCAAACAACAATACAAAAAGTAAAATACCGTGAGAGATGGGATGGAGGACTGGGAACAAAAATGAAAAGTTACTTACAGGTTCATTACACATTTTCTTCTGAACATAAGTCAGCCAGCAAGCAAAGATGAAAGCATAAACATGTGGAAGCCAGCAGGAAACTCTAGAACTTCTTAGTAAAATGAACTGGTGAACAGAGTAAGAACAAAAAAAAAAAAAGTCAACTAGGTGTGTACTGCAGATCTAAACTCAGATAAAACTGGACTAGATAACTGGCAGTGTTCCAAAGCCCTCCATGACCAGTGTTACTCCAGCAAAATGTCCCTTAAATAGGCTAGAGTAAAAGTCACCTTTCTAATATTATAGGTACAGGAGTTTGAAACCAGCTAAGACTCCTTGGTAAGATGTTAGATATGGGTAGCATTGTTTTTTGCTGACAGTATAAACTTAGAGGTAGGAAAGAAGAGATTTTCAGCTTAAAAGCACATGGTAAATTACATATAGTTTTTCAATTTACCTTCTGAACAGACTATGATGTATGTCCTCTTTCAGGTTGGAAAAAAAATGATCTGTGTAAAATATTTGGCCATTTCATTCTTAGCAACAAACCCAAGGCTAAAAAGTGATCCATGTTAAAATATTTGGACATTTCATTATTGGCAAGAAACCTATGATTATGCCAGATCCTTAGCAAGTCCAATCTTCATGAAACTGGAGGAAGTCCTTTGTGCAGGGACAGGGTATGAGTCTCAACCACTCTATATCCTGAGGTTGGAGTGAAGTAACTGAGGGGTTTCTGGAGTAAGGCTTTGGCAAGAAAATTGGGTAAGTAGTTACTTAATTGAAGATATAAAACTTTCCTTAAGGACCAGCTCTGTTGTAAAATCTGGAACTCAGGGTCACTGAAAACAGAAGGAAGACAGTAATTTGTCCTTTATGCTCCAACAAAGATCAAAACACAGTCAGTGAAAAGGAAAGGCTGAAGTACAGAATTGTGAGGAGAAATGGTGTAGAAATTTGACTCTAACTATATGGAACAGGTAGGTAATGAATAAAAGGCACATGTCCCCCACAATGGTAATTTCTGAACAAGTTCCAACAACGTCTTGGAAGGACTTCCAAAATAACCAAAATTGGTAGGTTGTGGAGGATCTGATGCACTGAGAGAGGTTTTTGACAAGTGGACCTCATACAGGCATTGGCATACACACAGGAAATTCCATATCTTCAATGCCCTTAGAAAATGAAATGGCTAAAAAGTGTATTAGTACATAAAGAGGAATTGTGACTGGGTTTAGGTGATAGTGAAGGAAGGATAACTTAGCAGAGGACCCTCGAAAACATTAACAAAATGCAAGGAGCAATTCCATCTTCAGATACTCATGAACCATTGTGGGGGAGTCTTTAATGTGAAAGCAGTTAATTTTTGGATCTTTTCAGAATTGGGATATTCACACAGAAGATCTTCATGTATTACCCATAAGTAATTAAGAATATCTAGGAATCTACATCATGTATACAGTTTCCTATATTCTAATCACAGTAATGCATGCTCAAACTTCTTTATGCATTTAAGTAACTTTTCACACCTTTAGTTTTCAAACCTAATGCAAATGTTCTTGACATCTGCAAAAGAATTTTCATGCTACCTTTAGCATCTACTAAATAAAACAGTTGCTAACTGCTTGCACTGATTAACTTTGCAGTCCCCAAAAAAAGAAATGTACAATTCACTTTCATTCCATAGAGCACTCCAAGCTATATCAAACAAGACTTTAATCCATCCCATAGTTCAAGAAAGTCCAAGACTGTATTGTAAGAATCCACTCAAACATAAGAGTGCAGAATTCTGCACCATTCTGAGACAAT
Source organism: Panulirus guttatus (assembly GCA_032361385.1). Classification (NCBI taxonomy): domain Eukaryota; kingdom Metazoa; phylum Arthropoda; class Malacostraca; order Decapoda; family Palinuridae; genus Panulirus; species Panulirus guttatus. The sequence continues at coordinate 17,294 of JAUUDW010633153.1, forward strand.
TCTTTGTCTCCTAAGAATTGGTCTTACTGTTTTGACCCATAATCACTTAATGGAGAGAAGACCTGCTGCAATATGTGACACCTGCAATTGCAAAATTATCTTGGAACATGTACAAACAGATTGCCAAAATACTGGAGTCTACATCTCTACATCAAATATGAATTACTTAATACCAATGGAAGAAATAAAAGGACCGGAAAAAGTTTAGACTGTAATGTTAATGTGAATAATTTATGAACTTTTTAAAGGATGCTGAAATATATAATTTTGTAATAGTTTTACATTTCTAGGTATCCTTTTCACATCAAAAAGTGCTGAATAACCAATAGGTTCCAGAGCCTTACAAATTAAACAAAATCATTCTACTCTATGCACATATCTAATTTTCTTTCACTTACTCAATAGGTATGGGTCCAATAAGCCACTCCATTTCCAACAACATTTGTCCCCTGTAGACTCGGATGACTTGACTCACCCATGGTGTCCAAACTTGATGTATTTCTGCCACCACTGGCCCTGTAATGACATCAGAAGTTATCTTCTTCTTCATCTTCTAGATCAACAGTATGATTCACAGGTACTATATATACATAACATTTCATATCCTTCATTTCATAGCTAGGTTGACTTACAAGTATTACAGTATACGATTATTGTCATTACCGAGAACTTACTACAGCATATGATTACTGTTAATATCATTAGAGGATTGCATTACTGACAAAAATGTATAGTTAACATGAGACTTCGTGAGCAGGGAGCTGGAAATCCTCCCCTCCTGTTTTTACTTTTCCAAAGAAAAGAAACAGAGAAGGGGGCCAAGTGAGGATTTTCCCTCTAAGGCTCAGTCCTCTGTTCTTAACGGTACCTCGCGAATGCGGGAAATGGCAAATATGAATGGAAAAAAAAAATTATTTTTTTCAGCACTTGATATTTACCAAACCTTTATGACCGAAACTCTGCATGTTTTAAATAAAAGGAATTATACAAATCATTCTTTATCCTTTGCCCTATCCACAATTTTCATTTCATAATTACTTTGAACTTCCCTTCTCAGCAAAAATAATTGCTTGATTTGTGGCAGTCTAAGATATTTTGATACCTGTATCAGCCACATCTTTATGAAACATATCAACAAGATAGAAACATGAAATCTGTAACATCATCCATAAAGAAATTCATAAAATTTATACAATATAGATTACAGTACTAAAAAAATAGGAAGTTACAGGAAGGATTCAAGTCCTGGACTAATTGCATTGCAAACCTCCCTAATGCTGTGGTTAGCATGGCAACTCAGCTTTTTTTTTTTTTCCAGTCACGGACAAAAGTCCACATCAAGGACAGGCCCTAACTGAAATATAGAGAATTGAGAAAGGGGGAAAACAGACAGGGAAAGTATTTACAAATTTTTGAGAAAGTGAAAAACATG
>JAUUDW010633165.1:0-11203 GCA_032361385.1 Panulirus guttatus
GATACGTTGGCTGGACTTAATGCAGTTTAAACAGCTGGAGACACAAGGCAACCGTCTGGTGTCGATCCTCAGCACTCGGGTTTCTGAAGAGCCATCCTGCCAACACCATATACCTGACTAACTGCTCATGGATGATGGTCGTAAAACATTACTGTGACTCTCCGGCTTCAGTGTCAGTTTCGTCGACCAGAGCGCCGGTTCGCCATAACCAATTTCTGAACTTGGGCCACAGTTGTCTCATCAGTGGCATCTGGAAGGCCGGCGTGACTCGAAGTCTCCACGCCTGACCCGTCTTGTTAATGGGTGAGAACTTAATAGAGCACCGATGATCAATTTGGTTAACAATGTCCTCATATGCTAAATTTTATGTTCTTAATCGAAGAGACAAACATTACCACTTCAGTGAAATTTAGAACTAGCTCTTACCCAAAGATTCGCTTTCGTGATGATAAATGAGACACGTTACCCTGCCGTATTATTTTTTACCGTCATTACAAAACTTTATACCTGACCCTCCCATGGTACATACTGAAAATTGGAACCTTAAAGTGTCTTGGGTATGTTGTTGTTTTGATGACATAGAGGCTAAATTTAATGCATAGCAGATGTTCTTTACAATGACTTACGTAGCCTTAGGTAATACAGAGATTCTTGTGCCGTGTTTTGAACTCTACAGTAGAGCGAAGAGCTTTAAGGTTAAGCTGTACAGATGACAGTGTGGCGTATCATCTTTGTTGATACCTCGGCGGCCCCTCAGCTGTTATCATATATTGGAAACATAAGACTGGAACGCTCTTGAGGTTCAGGGTAAAGGCCAGGTCGTTATCCCAGAGGGTCGTACCCTCGTGTGTAATGGTCGAATCTTCGAAGTGCTGAGGGGGGGTCGTTCCCTCGTACTCAAGACCGGGCATCGCTGAGAGTCCCACACCACAGTGTTTATCATGTCCATGCGCCTGCCCTCCTCCCCTGCGTTACCTTCCACTACCAGTAACTCCCTCTACCCCGTGTAAACCAAGAGCATCAGTAAACAGTTTACCATTGTGTGTGTGTGTGTGTTGCAGGAGGTTGGGGAGTGGCTGGAGGGTGCGGGCGAGGCTGGCGTGGTATACTTCAGCATCGGCTCCTTCCAGAAGACGTCCAAGATCCCCCGGCAGTATCGCGACGCCCTCATGCAGGCGTTCGCCCTCCTCCCGCACCGCGTCCTCATCAAGTACAGCGGCAACGACATCCGCCTGCCCCCCAACGTGCGAGCCTTCCCCTGGCTTCCCCAGCAGGACGTTCTTGGTGAGTACTTGCCCTTAGCTGACCAACCCCACCTGGCACGGGGTGAATCCTGGCACCATATCATACCGGCCCCCAGCAGGAGATGAGTCCTAGTCCATACAATACCTTACCCTCACCCAGGAGATGAGTACTGGCTCATACATTACCCTCCCCTTCAAGAAGGTAAGTACTGGCCCCATATCTTACCTGCCTCCAGCAGGAGGTAAGTACCGGTCCTTATTTTCCTGCCGCCCAGCATGAATGGAGTACTGGCTCTTATGTCAAGCTCCTCCTCCCTCGAGAAGTAAGTACTGGCCCATGCATTACATTCACCTCTCCCATGAGGTGAGTACTGGCCCATTAGAGTCTGTGGCCTCAAAAATTTGTAAACACTTTCCCTTGTCTTTCCTCTTTCCGTTTCATGATTTTCTCCATGTTTCAGCTAGGGTCCGGCCTTGATGTGGACTTCTGTCCGTGACTGGAGCCTTCAACATAAAAAAAAGACACAAGGTTATGCAGCACTTGTACTGCCATAGATATGAAATGCGTTAAGTAGTACAGCGCCAGTAGCGCCATTGATATGAACTCACTGAGTACTTAAGGTTGTGCTAATGACTAGTTACTCAGGAGGAGCTTCGGAGGAAAGCTTCAAGGGGTGTCCTCAGGGTGAAGCCTTCGGGAGGAGCCCCAGGATGGAATCTCGGAGAAAGAGCCTTAGAAAGGAGTCTCCGGGGGTGAAGCCTCCAGAGGAGCCTCAGAGACGAGCCGTATTCAGGAGCCTCACGGTGGCCTGAGGGGAGAGCCTCAATGAGGAGCCTCAGGAGGAGGGGGTCATTGCAGAGGCTCAGGGAAGAACCACAGGGTGTGGCCTGAGTTGAGAGTTTGAGGGAGGAGCCTTTGGGAGTGCCCTCAGGGAAGATCCTCAAGGTGGGGCCTCAGGGAGGAGCCTAAGGCGTGAGGTTGGAGCCTTAGGTAGCAACAAGCCTATAGGTACAGAGGTTGACCTGTCTTGTGACGTAAGGTGACCCGGGGTGACCTCTGGTACGGGCGGCCCCGCCGCTCCGTCTTACTCCACTGATAAGATTGGCTGATAACTCTCACCTCACCTGCATTGTGGGACCTGCATTGTCCATGGGAGGTACTGTGGCAGTTGTAAAGGTGCATTGCTCTGGGAGTATTTTTTATTTTTGGGGGGAGAGGGGAGAATAGTTTGTGGCGGGGAGAAACATTGTAGTTAAAGAGGTACATTGCAGCTGGCAGGTACATTGTGGCTGGTGGATACATTGTTGGTGCTAGATGCATTGCAGTAAGGAGGTACATTTTTGGCTGAGAGGTACATCATTGCTTTAAGGTACATTGTAGCATGGAGTTCACTATAGCCGTAAGGGGAGGGGGTACAACGTAATGGGTGGGAGGTGCGTTCCAACCCCTCCCCCCTCCCCAAGTCGCTGGTGATAAACCCGAAGGTCTTGTCCAGAAGTCTTAGAGGAACTTAAAGAAGTTTTCGTTTACCTAGTCCACGTCAGGGACTGATTGGCGACGCCGAATGTCTGTGAACCCGGCCAGTCTCTGCCCACTAGCTGAGTAAACAGAACATTAGCTTAATCAAAATGTAGGATATTTTGTCTTTCCTTTTGCCTCAGTTGCGAGGAAACTGAAATAAAAAGATAAGTTAATCAGTTTTTTTTTTGTTTGAAATTCATTTTCGGAAACGGAAGGATTTCCTTGAATGTTATTTCGGTAAAAGATTTTAAGTTGGCTGAGAAAATATTTCCCGATTTGGCGTTTTCGACGAATTTATTGATCAGAAACGCCAACGAAAGTCTCAGCATATGGAAGATGAATTTGCCACGGGAGCATAAATTTGCTGTCCGTTCTATGTTTTCTACGTACGATGAGAGCCGGTCATGTCATTGTCCGAGGCATTACGGGTAACCGGACGTAATCAGCTGCAAAAACAGTAAACGAACGTTGATATTGGAAGATGACTTGAAATTACAGACGTCGCCAAACTGAAGCAGCCCACAACACCTGCAGTATTTAACACTGACTCCCAAGTTCTGCTGACGTAACTTTTTAAGTCTTGGTTCAAACGCTTGACAGTGTGGGTGACGAGAGGTAGCTACGGGCGGGAGGTACACTGTCAGGCGGTGGGTGTAGTGTGGGCGGGAGATAGACTTCCAAAATTCCTCGACAAGACGTGTGATTTCCCACATAACTCCACGTTTGTGGAAATACCTTTTTGATCCGCACGCACGAGTGGTGGGTTTATGGTCTCGTAGTGTCCCACGTGTTCATTTGATATCTTTTTCATATGACTTCAGTTTAGCGGTACACATACTACATGTACATACACGAAAGGCGTCCACATGATTGTTAAAGATTCGGCAGGTATTAGCCTTTTAGATTCGCCAGACCTTAGCCTATAAGGTTCTTCAGGCTTTGGCCTTAAGAGATTCATCAGACCTTGGCCTTGAATATTCGCCTGGCCTTAAGGGCCTGACACTGATTCACTCCCCCACTCTCCCGTTTCAGATGAAACTTGGTGTTGTCTCTCTCACGGTCTCCAATCATAAGTATGGAAAAATAGGATCGTAAATGAAATTTTTATGTTCGGAAATGTTGGGAGTATACTTATGCATTTACCTCATCGTGTTCCGTAACGTTACAAGGACAAGATGTATTCCAGTCCAAAGTGTCTGGTTGTGTTGTGGAGAGACGGTTAGTGGTACGTGACTCGGAGAGACGTTTGCAACCGCTGGGGAAGATGGGTGTGCCCACAGTTCACATCGATTCAGTTTTAAAAGTTCCATTTCTCAAGAGAATACGATTCCCATCCTCAGTACAGGGAGCTTCCTACATTACAATAATACCAGCCTCAACTGGCATCACTTAACAATGTTATTTACATTATTTTCAGAGTTTGACATAAGATAAATATTTCCTAACGTCGCGTATAATCTCGAATTAGAAAACTGTTCCCTCCGTCCCGTATTTTCTCTCATATTAGAGATGTTTCATAACTTCCCGTGTGACATTTTGTGTAATTTTTGTCACTCTGGCCCATTTTAGCGACACAGGGCCGGTTGAATTGAAAGACCCGGTTTACTCTGGTCCTATCAGATCATTTCACTAACTCATTGATGGTCATCCATCCCGTCCCCAGCTGGCCAGTCTTTACTCCCAGTTTAAAGAGCCAAACACGTCGTTTTCTTCCTCGTAAATCATCCGCCTACGTTTACTGGAAAGCCTTTAAGGCATCTTACTCTGCCGTTTCCAGTATAGCTAATGTTCCCATGTTTGGGACAAGCACCTTTTTTGCGTATTTCGAGTTGAACATCATTATAATTTCCTTGAAAGTACCTCGTTCATATACAGTATGGCTGTTGTGTGGAGAAAAAATGTTCTGCTCCTGTGGTTCTCTCCTGATAAGTTGGGCAGGGTATTAGTTTCTGTGTTGTCACACGTCGAACCCCGTTGCTTAAGATTTCTCCTGGAAGTACTCAGTCGTGACTATGTGTTCACCATTATCCACATTTATTCATAAGCATCTTTGTCTAGATTAAACTTTTCACTTTTCATTACATTATTTTGGCTCCCACCACAGCTTTCTCCATTTGCTTTACCCGTTCAAATAAATCTTTTGTTTCGCATATATTCATGTTTCTTGTGTCTTCAGCACTGGGCGATTTGTGTGTGCTGGACAGAGTTACACTCAAAGTATTAAACAATTTTCTGGTGTTTTATGATGTTTCTCGGAAAAAGATGTGTGTGGCCGATCCGTGACGCTGTTGCTTGTGAAATATTTTCCATCTCTCGATGAACCACCTCGCGAGGGCCGTACACAGATATTCATATCATTTTTAGACTATTTCCAAACTGGCCCAAGATACTTGAGGACTTTGAAGTAGAGCCGAAGCTGTAGTTTACATAAAAACTAAAATCTTAGCACTCATAAGATTTCTGTAGGACCTCATGAAAACATTTAATTATCTCCTACAAATTCGGATCACTGAAAGTTATGCACGGTTGAGAGAAGGGAAAAAAAATATGATGATAGAGCAGCATCTTAAGGAAGATGATCAGAGTTATCGTCGTTTATAAATATTTCGTGATGATTTTTTGTGTTTTCGGACCACAGAAGAGAGGTCCCACCTACCTGCTGTACCTACGTGGGATAATGTAGTTACGAATAACGAATCCTGTGAGTTATGTGTTATCGAGTGTGTTTGTGGACTGACTAAACCCCTACGTTTCGGTGAGGAGTGAAGAAAAGACAGCAACATAGACCATGGAGAGGAACTTGACAGCCACTAAGAGACAGCAGAACTTGAATGGCATAAGGTTGATTTTATTCTTTTTGAAAAGTTTGAAAGACTTGGTCTTGGGTAAACTTTAAGTCAAAGACATGCTCTAGGGTAAACTGTAAGCTAAATCAAGACTTGCTGTGTGGTATACTTCACTTAGTTTCGTTGAACAAACTGAGTCTCAGTCATCTACATCTCAGTGAACAATATGCGTATGTTATGGATCTGTCAGAGAGAGAGTTTGGGGTATTAAAAGAAAAACAGTATGTCTTGGGATAGTTTCGTTTGAACAGAAAAGGCAGGCTTTCTGTACACAGAGGCAATTGCAGTTTAAGTGTGTTGAAAATCTCGCCAGATATATTACATTAGCTTTGATTTATTTATACCCTAAAAAAAAGGAAAGACATAAACGATGCGACACGAATATTACCAAGACGACAGCAGCTTTTGTGTTGTGCTTCTGTCGGCGGAAGGTAGGGTAAGGAGAAAAACGAGGGGGCAAAACAAAGGCATCAGGGACAAGGTCCAACGGGGAGCAGCGCGAGGTAGAGCAGGATGGGTGAGAGAACGTGGGAGGCGGGGATGAGGGACACCAACTCTAGGGAAGGCAACAGAAGGTACGAGGGGCGTGGCTCTGGGATAGGACGAGGGGCCCCACGCCTGCACGCTGAAGGCCAGAGTCCCACATGGCCGTCAGCTCTCCTCGATTTTTGGAAGTTCCTCTTCCAAGAGTTTTCTGGGGGTTTTGGTAAACATTTTTTGAGGAGTATGAGCCACCTTAACCTGCTCTTCGACTGATGGACCATTGTGGTTGAGTTGCCTGAGGTAAGCAATCGGCACGTCACAATGACTCTCACATACTGTGTGGGATAGCATACTATTGATGCAGCCTTCAAATTCCCGGACTCTGGGTCACTCCTTTATGTTATCCCACAAAGATTATGGGTCTTGTTGTCATTACCATGTTAATGAGAGTCGGACTTCATGATAATGACCACACAGTTACGCAAACATGTACTAACTGCATGTTAATTATCTTTGTAAAGGGGCTTGTGTCACCTGGGTTGGAATATATTGCCTGCTCCTGCTTGATGTGTGCATCATGTCAATAAAAGTTTCACAGGGTTCGGTAAGGCTTCAGAAGTCATGGTCTCTCCTGCCAGGGTTTTCCTAGGCTCCGATACTTCTAGGTGTGAAATGCAAACTGTCAAAAAGAGTTGAAACCCTGTACCTGATGGGTACGTTGGCTATGGTCTTACATATATTGTTGTACTTTATCTAATCTACATCTCAGACCCACGGACACAGGACGATAATCCTCAACTTCGTTGACACGATAGAAAAAGCATCGTCAAACCTCACGCCGCCGCCGCCGCTTTCGTCAGTCATGATGGCTGACAATCTAGATGTAAACACAAGTTTCCTCTGTGAAAGCTGCCAAGCTAAAGGCGTAGTCACGATAGAGTAGGTGACAATGCACCTCAATCACCTTGGGAAACGTGAATGCATATATGCGGGTGGAGCACCTAGCCTTCACCTCCCCTGCAACACAATCAGCTTGGGTACGTTCCGTGACCCGCCGTGGAGCGAGGCGTCTCCGCGGCCATCACCAGATAACAGTCGCCCAACCCGCCACTGACGCCGCTTGGGAGCCTTCACTCTGTTGAGCTCCCCCTAGAACACTCCCCTTTTACCCAAGATCAAGAAACTCTAGAACAAACGTCTCAGAACCAAACTATGTTGCGTACTGCAAGACTTCATAAAGTTTAACGTCCGTAATAAGCTTCCAGATGTTGGCCAATGTTAGGCCAGGGACTGACGGGGAATCCTAAGATTCTTTTATGGATTCATTTTCAGAATTATCTGCTACATTTTTCTTACATCTATCAATTAAGTAACGTGATATTGTACACTGTTGAGCTGCATGTCTTGATATAGGTTATTCAGCCATATATATTGTGATTATCTGTATTTCGCTTAACAAACTGGCATGAAGTAGGCTTTAAGCTTCACGTATAAAAAGCTCCTGTGGGTGAGAGACGACCCCAAGGCGTAGGAGCGACACTTAACACATGAAGTGTATGGGGTTAAATTTCAAGTTAATCTGTGTTTGTGGTGAACTTTTATCTGCCATTAACATGCATTTCCATCTTTCACCGCGTAAATCATATTTTGTTTGCTTTTCCATCGTTTGCGATTCTAGCTAACCAAACTAGGAATACACCAGAAAACTTGTTGGACTTCATTTTTTCTGTCAGGTCTCTCCACTCCTCCATGGTCGAAGAGAGACCAGGATGAATGTTTGCTTTTATCTTCAGGTGTGCTGACTGTAAAACTGTTTTTCCAGCACCAGAAAAAAAAACTATCGAAACACTCACGAGGAAAGTGTTTGGCCATTGCACAAGTTCGTGTGGTTCAAGTGTGGGTCGGTTACCTGTTGCCTCGTCCATGGAATTCCCAGTGACCTTTATTCACTCCAGTAAATGCTTTATGGACGGTAAAATATGTCTTTTTGTTTGGACATTAATGACTTTGGTATTCACAAGATTCTATTTTGTCATTCAGTTTTGATAAATGTTTTACTTATTTATTTTTACTTGCGGTAGAACTGGCGTCTCCGTGAGGGTTCCCTGGCATTTTGTACTTAGTATATATTTTCTTTTCTCTTACGGACGGAAGTATTCGGGGAAAAATTGGTAGAGAACCTAACAGACCCATCATTTCCATTGTAAGGAAAAAAGTAAAATAGAAACTTTACAATGTGGTTAATACTTTTTATCGACATGGATTATGGAATTGTAGAATCATATGATTAACAAACTTTCATCAATACCCACTGCAGGGCCCCTGATAGAAATTCTATCTGGGGGTACAAAGTTTCTTTCGGGCCCCCTTCCCTTCTCCATCAGTCATCCTGTTTTTATCCACTATAGTTTCATGCCATGAGCTGTATTGCCAAAACAGGGTATGGAAGATGAGATTGGGGTGGGATGGAGCGTTCTGTCGATTTTCTGCATTTTCTGAGATCCAAGGAAATTCCCGGGTCCCCTTTTGGACCCCCGGGCCCGGCTACGATGTACCCCCTGCACCCTTCCTCTCAGAGGCCCTGACTGACATCACGAAGCTAAAGGACAAGAGAACGAAATGGAGAAACGGAGGAGAAGACCGGAAAATGGAAGGATGAAGGCATTGGGGTATCGGGGCCTGAATATTCTGTGGGATGAGAGACACACATGGGATAACCGTATCAGTATGGTTTATGGTAAGGATGGGTGGGTCAGTAGGCTCAGCCAGGACACCTAAAGCGGTCGGTATAAACCATGGAGTAGTCTGTGGGGCTCGGCTGTGGATGGTGGACTGTTGTTTCTGTAGAATATACGTAACAGATCGATCCATCTTAACATGCTCGTCTCCCACTTGTGTGCAACAACACTTGACCCCATCCCACCCAAACCACTTTATTATAACGCACCACCACCCAATTTAGAAATGAAAAGCTTACCCGTGCCTCACGCTTCAGCAAACTCTAATCATACTCCCTTCCCCCCATCTTGGCCGTAACAGATATAACAATGACAAAACGCACACATACTGAAATAGCCCGACGGGCATCATACAGCCGACCTCCCAACTCTGTCTTAAGCACCATCCCACCTGACGTACAACCATCAGGAATCACACTCCCCAGACATAGTCGAGTCACACGCTCCCCGCTTACGCTGTGTCCATCACCCATCATCACAGCACTACGAAGACCGCTTCACCTCCTCCCAAGACCCTTTCACGCCCGCGATGTAATACCATATAGAAGACACCGAACAGTTCTCGGTTGCCCTCCACTCTGTGCACATAGACGCACACACACACCACAACGCTTTATGATCTGTGTTTCCGACCGGTGGACGTGGCTAGCTTCCTTAATCCCGCAGGAACCTGATAAGGATAGAATGGCCTCGTGGAGCAGGAAGTAATAATGATAATACAGAAATATTATCTCTGTATCCCTGAAGTTGTGAATTATCACGAAAGCGCTCGGATTTTTGTTTTATTTTCCTTGTGGCTTCCAGCATGTGTGTGTGTGTGTGTGTGCGCGCTCGTTTCAAAAAATGTATGCTAAAGAGAAGAGGAACCCCATCCACAGTGGAATGGGGTGCCAGCAGCACAATAATAACATTATCAGACTAGCTTCACGCTTGTGAGCATCACGATAACTTTACGTTAACCTTTTAGCATTATTAAGCACGTGGGCCGGGCGGGTGGGTGTAGTAGCGGGCGTGCTGGGTCCCAAGAGTAGATGGTGCTGGGGCGGGACGGGCGGGCGGGCTGGCGCCGCCGCGGCCACGGGTTGCCACTGGCCTGTTGGTTGGGCAGGTTGGTGCAGGGAGTGGTGGAGCCACACTGGTGGTGACACTGGCGAGGGTTCATGTTGGGGACGAGGTGGTGGTGGTGGGGGTGGAGGGTAGCGGGTCATCTCCACCTGGGCCACGGGTTCCTCTCCTCCCCTTATCTCACACCACCGCCACACCGCCTCTGATTACACAGCCCCGCCACTCGTCTCCACACTGCCGCCCTGACCTCACCTCTGTCACGTCACTGGACGTGAGGCAGCGTCGTCGTGGTCGTCTCCCTCAGTCGCACGTTCCGCCACCAACCGACGAGCTCGTCTTCAGAAAGTGTGGAGCGTCGTGCTGGTGCGTGTGTGGTGAAGGACCCCAGCAGGAGGCGAGGCGTGCGGGGCTCCTCCCGGGTTACCTGTTGTCGCGGCTCCAAGACTGGAGGGGCGAGTGTGCGCGCTGGTCAGTGCATGATGAAGGCCGCGTGCATGGTGGTGGCGTCGGCCGCACTCCTGAGCCTGGGTCCCGCCCCAGCCGCCGCCGCCGACATCCTCCTCCTGACTCCGTTCGGGTCCCGGTCGGTGCGTAGTCTGTTCTCGGTGCTGACGGAGGGCTTGGTGGCGCGGGGCCACGCCGTCACTCTCGTCTCCAGCGGGGAGCCCGTGCCCCGTCACCCCAATGTAACTCATGTGGTCTCTCCGCACTCGGCACTCGACCAGATGGATCTGTTCGAGGTGCGTGAGGGCGGCGCCGTCTTCCGCCTCTGGATGAAGGCCTTCCCGGCCGTGGCGCGGGAGCTCTACGCCGACCCTAAAGTCATGGAACTATGGCGACGGAGGACCAAGTTCGACGCCATCATCGTCAACAGCGCCGCCAACGAGATGGCCTTCCCGTTCTTACTGGACGTAGAGGCGCCGTTCGTGACGCTGGCACCGGTGGGCACGGAGCCGCTGCAGCTGTCCTACCTGGGCAACATGGTGTCCCCTGCGGCCTTGCCCTCGGTGGTGGTTCCCTACGACAACAGTCTGACGCTGTGGGAGCGCCTCGTCAACACTCTGGCCACCATCGTTCTCAGATACTCGTTCCGTCGGACGGTGGGACGGCCCCTGGCCGCCTCCCTACGGGACACCTTCCCGGACCTGCCCGACCCCTTCGAACTGTACCCGAAGCAGTCGCTGGCGCTGCTGAACCGCCACCACCTGCTGGACGGGGCGGTGCCGCTGCTGCCCAACCAGGTAGAGGTTGGGTGCATGCACTGCCACCCCGCCCGCCCCCTCCCACAGGTCAGTACCCTCACCC
>JAUUDW010633175.1:0-11203 GCA_032361385.1 Panulirus guttatus
GTTCTACCTTTGATAACACAGCAATATGTATGTGGAATGAGCTGGCAAGACTAGGGGTTGGGCATATGTTTACATAGGGTTTCCTTAGGAGTCAGTGTATGTTTTCCAGCATTTTCTAAGGTCCGGCAGTGGTCAGGTTCCAAGGTTGACAGATTACAGAGGTTGAAGCTGTACAAAGAATACAAGGGAATATCAAAGGAAATCAAACAGCAAGAGACCATTGGGTCCTTTCAAGGCTGTTTGTGACCGTGGAAGATATCAGAACTCTCAGAATAGTGTGGTAAATGTTAGAAGGCATACAGATAATTCTAAGAGAATAACCTCCAGATTGTCAATTTGACTATGGACACATGAATAATGAAAGTCATCGACTTGAAGTGAAATATCTATCGTCTTTTTTTAAATGTATCTATAGTACTGCTTTCAACCACTTACTTGGCAAATTGTTCAGTATGTTAACAGTCTTGTTGAGGTAAAAGTACTTCGCCTCATTCCAGGTAAATTGTGTGCCCACAAGTTTGCATCCACTACTATGAGTAAAATCTATCATGGTAACTTGATAGATTATTAAAGCCATGAATCATTTTGAATACTTGTAATAGATCACCTCTTAACCCTCTCTTTTCTTAGCTAAATAGTTTTAAGTTATTTAATCTCAATTTGTAAGCTATGTTTCTCAGTCTGGGAATCATCATGCTAGCTCGACGATGTACTCTTTCCATACTGTCTATGTCTTTTGTTTGGTAGGGTGGCCAAAACTGAACATCACATTGAAGATGTGGGTGAACCAATGAATTGTAAAGAGTGAGGATGATTTCCCTGGTCTAAAATTCAAAGACTCTGCCTATGAAACCAAGAATTGTGTTTGCTCTTTTCACTGCTTCTTTGCGCTGCTTTCTTGGTTTTAGGTCTCCAGAGATATTACTTCACCCAAGTCTTTTTCATTTACCTTTTGTTTTTACTACCAATTTGTAAAACATTGGACATTGATATTAGAATTCATTTGCTACTTTTAGCCCAGTTCATCAGTTTGTCTATGTCAGTTTGAAGCTGTAGACATTCAAGTTCGTTTGTAGATATATTTCACTGCTTGTATCATCAGTGAATTTTATATTTTGCAATGCAGCCCATTATCAGTATCATTTATATATGTAAAGAGAACTGGTCTTGACTGATTCATGTGGCACTCCACTTGTTACATCTAACCATCTTGAGGCTTGACCATTAATCACTACTCTTTGTTTATGGCCAGTTAAACAATTTCCTATCCACTGAAGAACAACCCCGTCAGTGCCATGTGACAATTTTTTGCTGGTAATCCTTTTCCAGAACCTCATCAAAACCTTTTCGAAAGTCTAGATAGTTAACATCATCTGCTTTAAAACTTATCAGGGCTGCCGTTTTATTTATTTTTATTCCATTTATTGCTGAAAGTATGTCATCGGCTTTATGTCAATTTGTTGTTGAAGAACATTCCACTTTCATCATTGAAGCTGGATTCGGGACATGGGTTGTGTGTTAGATCACGAATACACATGCAAAAAAGTCAATTAATATTTTTGCCTTGGCTTTATTGTCTTGAACCAAGACACTGTTTTCCATAATTAATTAACCTATTGACTGGATAATAACTCTCATGCTTTTAACATAACTGCGCTATACACATTATACGCTTCATGTTGATGTTTACTTTGTCATATAACTCTCTTACTTTGTCAGTGCAGATTTACATACCTTACTATATCATGTTGGTTATTGGATTGTATGCTTTCTTATGTGTTACTTTCTTGCCAGGCACTTTTGTTTCATCTTTCCACCACCTTGGTTTCATCTTAGAAATAGACTGTTTACTATGCATTGGTATGTATGTTCTCTCTGCTGCTTTGAAAGTTGCATTGAAGCTTTTCCAAGCTAAGTTCATGTCATTTTTATTAACTATATTATCCCAGGTTTGCTTGTCAAGAGTAATGTGAAGATCATTAAAGTTTGCATGTCTGAAATCAGTTATTTTGTCCAACTGATTTTGACCCAACATTACATGCAGTTTTGAAGGCAACCTCAAAAGTAATTTCTCGGTGATCACATGTACCAAACTTTTCTCTTACTTCAACATTATTAACGATATCCTCATTTGTGGTAAGAACTAAATCTAATATATTCTCATCTCGAGTAGGTTTCTTGACTAATTGGATGAGGGCACTATCAAACAAATTTAGAGTCCATGCCTGGAGCCACTGGAAAGGGATTCTCCAGTTAGATACTGGTATGTTAAAATCTGTTACTATGATAGAATCTTGTTTATTACTATGATAGAATCCTGTTCATTACAAATTTCTGCTAACATCATAAAATCATTTGTCTACCTAAGGTATCTGTGCAGGGGTCTGTAAACTAGTCATACTGTTCTTTTTTATGTAGTTTATCCCTAATTTCTACAAAAATGAAGTCAACATTTCCAATGACTATAACAGGTTTTTCTACAGGATTTAAATGAGCTTTATCTAAGAGCAGGACACTACCATCTACTTTGTTTCCCTATTCCTATTAACCAGGTTATACCCTAGAATTGAGTATTTGCCAAGGATTTCCCTGTTGCTGATATCTAACAATGATTTTGAAATGGCAGTCATATTATTTTATACTTCTGATGCTGTTGTCACTATCTCTGAGACTTTATTTTGCATATCTAAGCATTAACATAATTTTTTTTTTTAGATGAAACTGAGATCTATGTGGAGAGGTACTTACAGAGGGTGATGGGTCTGCTCCACATGGGCTTTTTTTTTTTTTTAAGCAAAACACAAAATTCGCAGCTCCCACTTCATTCAGGTGTAGTCCATCCTTTATAAACTTATCAGACTGCATGTAAAAATACTACTACAAGTTTTTGAACTCAAATCCTTCCTGAAAATAGAGGTTCACTAATCTTTTATTTAGAGTGAATGCCATACTGAAGAAGGCATTCCTGGGGCCAATCCTGGGCATAACTTAAAATCATAATATTATTAGTTTTATCTCAAAAACTTTGGATAAGCCAGCTATGTTTCTCCAACAAGTTCTCCGATTTCTCCTTGAATACATCATTAGTACCTACATGACACATAACAAGTGTTTTATCATTAGTGCCTCCACAAACCTCATCTGCAGCATTAAAAACATCATCTACCTTGGCACCTGGAAGAAATACATTTATGGCGTGACATGTTTTGGCGCAGAATTCCTCTAGCTGCCCTTGGATCATAGAGTTGCTAACAAGCCTTACTTCATATTCTTTGTTGTCGACATTACCAAAGCCTGAAACTGATTTTTTGTAACTATTGGCATCAAATGTAAACTTGTATGGGGTTTTGTACCTTGTCACGCTACCTGGAAGGGTTACCTTTCCATGGTGAGAGAAGAATGATTACTATGGGGTGTCTCAACACCCACAGTGCTGCTGTCTGATGATGATGGCTCCTTCCCTGATTCTCTCAGTAAGCTGTATTCAACAATGTCCTGAAGGACATTTACCCTGTGTGTTAAAACAGTTATTTCGTTAGGAGCTGCAGCCAGCTTTTCCTCAAAGGTCCATCTGTCCACACAAAGCCTGAACATGCAGGAGGAGGAAAGGCTAACACAAGATAAAGTGAATTTGAATGACATTGTAAATTGGGGTCGACATTGTTGTGTTCCCACCAAATTCCTTAAGCCTTAGGGAGAGAAACCTGCCCCAGACTGGTCATAGAAAGGAAATATCAACAAACGGGGAAAACGACAATAACTAGCTACCCAGCACACTTGTGTAGGATGTATACGTCACCACAGAGTACAAAAGGGAGTATGGTGCATGTGCAACTAGTTATACAAGTGCCTTTGTACTGCAAGAAGCATATGCAGGAACCATAGTCAAATTTAGTACTCAAGTAATAATGTTGTTGTGGATGAATTATAAGGTAAATAGTTCTAGGTCATGAACTCAAGGCTTAAGTTAACATGTAAGTGTATATTACAAACTTTTCTTACGTATATACGGTAGAATGAATCACTTAGCCTAACCTTAGCCTATGTAGGTATGTAGAATGCCCTCCCTTAAGTTCACAGTCTCATGAAGTCCAACGCAAAGCAGCCCATGAGGACTGGAGGAGAAGCTGGACAGGCACGTCCAATCAGCTTTAAGGCCAAAATCAGAGGGAGCAGAAGCAAGGTCAAGGTTAACCACATCAACTAATTTCTTAAATAATCAAACTACATACTTTGAATAATTGAATGACAAAACCTTGTTATAAAATATTACCATTTGAATGAGATTACTATGAAGAATATGAAACAATAGATAAGATAGATCTAATTAAGAAATGCAGAAATATTCTTACTCCACCCATCGCCATCCAGCAGAAGGATTGTGACATTTTTGTTGTTCCCTTGCCAGTGCACAGGTTTTGAATCTGACAATGTCAGGCCTTAGCCTACTCCATGATATTTAGATATTACAGGAACCACATCACATGACACCTCCCCCAAAAATTGAGAGCTTGCACAACAAAATTAAGATGTAACACAAACACAAATCAGTTCGAAAATATATGAAATAACAGTCAGCACCAGATTTGAATGAAAACAATGCAAAGGTGTAAGGTATACACAATTATCAACGACAATCAATTGAAAGATAACAAAATAGCAAATTTGCAGAAAAAATTGAATGAAAACAATACAGTACAAAAATCCATAACATACACAAACACGTTTTACATAGTCCGCACTTGCTAGACTCGGGAGAGAGTATCCGCCAAAATGTTCTATCTTCCACGGATGTGCTGAATCATTGGATGGTATAGCTGAAGGCCAAGAGCCCATCTCAAGAGTTTCTGGTTGCTATGTTTCATTTCTTCAACAAAGGTTAGCGAACTGTGATCCGTGAAGACCCGCATGGGATGAGCTGTACTGCCGACATATACTTTGAAGTTTTCCAGTGCCATAAACAGACGTAATGCTTCTTTTTCCACAGTTGCATATTTTCTCTGCTACGTACTAAATTTTCTAGAGAAATAACGTAATGGATGGAGCACTCCTTCCCCTTCATCCTCTTGTAGGAAAACAGCTCCAGCCCCCACATCGCTGGCATCAGCATGGAGGGTAAACTGTTTTTGGAGATCGGGAGCACGTAGTAGCGAAGCATTAGCCAACAAGAACTTCAAAAAGTTATTGAAAGCGGTCTGGCAAGCCTCCATCCAGTGGAAGTCTTGCTTGGCCCTCAGCAGGTCAGTCAGGGGAGCTGTATCTTAAGAGAATTTTTTGCAGAAGTGATGGTAGGACTCAGCCATACCCAAGAATCACATTATACTCTTCTTGTCGGCAGGCTTAGGAAACTGCTGGATGGCCCCAGTCTTAGCAGTGACTGATAACATTTCACTCTGTCCCACAATATGACTCATGGAATGTCACACGGGCACACCCAAACTTGGACTTAGATTAATAGTCAAACCGGCTGCAGTTAACTTGGAGAGCAGGTTCTGAAGGTATTTTAAGTAGTCCTCCCAGTCGTGGCTGTAGACGATGAAGTCATTCAGGTAACAACGAACTCCCTTCAACCCAGTGGTGGTAAAATTCATCAGTCTCTGGAAGGTTGCTGGAGCATTTCTCATACCAAAGGGAAGGACAGTGAATTGGTATAGTCCTTCAGGAGTGATGATAGGAGAAATGGGCTTTGTCCACTCTGAGAGATGCACCTGGTAATAACCCTGCAGCATATCAAGCTTGAAGATGTATCTTGCTTGAACCAGGTCATCAATCTCATCATCGATCTGTAGCAGTGGGTACGAGTCTGGCTATGTTACAGAATTCACCCTACGGTAGTCAACACATTGTCAACAAACCATCCAACTTGGGCATAAGCACAACTGGGGAGGCTAGGTTCCACAGTGTCCAAATCCAGAAGATGCTGCACCTCGGCTCACATGTACTCCTGCTTGAAGGTGTTAGGTGGTAAGGGGGCTGCAGGAGGGACAGGGCTCTCTGAGTCTCAGCATCATGCTACAGCACAGAACTGGTCTTAGGGTGGTTGCTGAAAAGACACTCGTACTCCCTTAATAGATGGGTAATGTCAATGGTTTGAGGAGATGGGAGGTGAGACAACTTTGTACTAGGGTCCTTTAAAATGACTGAATTTTCTACAGATGCAATGGACCCATCTAATATTTCCATTGGGCACTCTCCCACATCACCATCAGTCTCTAGTACAACGACACAGTTTGGCATGGCACTTGCATGACTGGCAACAGCTCTGCCCGAGGGATCATCATGCACACAGTTCAGCTTAAATGAAATAATATGAACCAGGCATTTTTTCTTGTGCCTGTCAGTGGTGGATATCTCATAATTTACAAGCTCTACCCTTTCAGTCACTCTATATGTGCCACTGTACTTGGAGCAAAATGGACGCTCGTAAAGGGGGGAGAAATACTGACACTTGTGCCCCTGCCTTAAATTCCTGAGGTGTTGTTTGATGGACTCGGTCAAATTGGTCCTTCATTTGCACTTTAGCCTTCTTAAGGTTGGACTGAGCTAGCTCCATGGCAGGACGCAATCTTTCTCGAAACTTATCGACTGGGCTGCCTGGGGAATTACACTTTCCTTACTCAGCCAACTCTCATTCATTACTTCAAGAGGTCCATGGACCTCGTGACCATAAACTAGTTGGAAGGAGGAGAAACCTAGGGGCTCATGCTTACTGTCCTGCACAGTAAATAGGAAGAGGTCAACCCCCTCGACCCAGTCTTTCCCGACTCCAGACAGAAGGAATGCAGCATGGTCTTGAAGGTCTGGTGAAATCACTGGACTGATACTGCCGAAACCCAGGATCCACATAATGTACTTAAACAACCGGGAGGTAAAGTTTGAGCACCGGTCTGATTGGACAATGATGGGGAGACCTACTTGAGTAGAAAAGTGAGTAAGGGCCAGGACTACATTCTTTGCTGTAATACTATGTAGAGGGATTGCTTTAGGCTAAAGGGTAGCTGAATCCTTTGATAGTAAGCAAGAACTGGTTCCCACTGGGAGTATGGGGCAAGGGTCCTACACAATCAATGATTACTCTTTGGAAGGGTTCCCCGATGACAGGGTTGGGCTGCAGTGGGAATGGTTTGACACTAGAGCTTGTTTTCCCCGCTGCTTGGCAGATATGGCAGGTGCGGCAATATGTGCTTACATCTTTTTTTAAGCTTTGCCCAGAAAAACTGGGTCTTTTGGACTCCCAAATGTCCTCCCACACCATCTCGAGCTATGCTTAGGACAACCTGCCTTGGGGTTGAGGAACAACAACCTGGTGGGTGTCCTGCTCAGTCAGCTGGAGCATCAGCTGGACGATATTTGTACTTTAATACTCTGGTCTTGAGATGATAATAATTAGGTTCTTGATCAGCCTCCACTTCCAACACAACTCTGTTGAATAAATCAGTCTGCAGTTTGATAAGTTTATCCTCAGGATGGGAGAATTTCCTAAACTGACAACCTCGGGCTGTAGATCACAGTTAGAACCAACACTGTGGTGCTTGACGGGTATAATCATCAGAGGGCCAGAAAGGTTAAGGTCAGGGACATATGCATTGATAAGGTTAATGGGTTCCTTAGGCTGAACTGGATCACTGCCAACCAGTTCTGCATCAACCTTACGGGACATGCTATGGGTCACGGCACATGCTGGAAACAGGCGTAGTAGCTTTATCTCCAATTGGATGGTGTTACTCTCGGGTTGGACAGAATGATACCATGGCATTGGGTATCATCTGCTTCCCTGCAAGTTCATTTCAGCAGTGACACACCGTCAACAGGGATATCATCAATCACACCTAGGGTAACATAACCGTAGACAATCCTTGATCGTAAATACATTCTACAGAAGGGAACCCAAGATACCCCTGTCATTCTATTCATTAGAGCCCTATTATTAGTGTGGTACTTTTCTCAGAATGGAACATCCTAATACGAAGCAGCACCCATATCTCTTAATACTTTAACAGGGATGGGAGGTACAGTACACTGATCAGGGGCTATAGAGCCACAGGAGAGAAATGGCTCAAATGAATCTGCAATGGAGGGGATGCTGGCACAAGGTTCCAACTCAGCTCCCAATTGTTTAGCCATACTGACTGAGAGAGCAGGAGTGATTTAAGGAGAGGCCTTCTTATTTTGTAGCTTATAGTAATTTTGGCAGATATGTCCTAATCTTTTACATTAGTGACATACAGTGTGATATATCCTCTCCCCTGTATGCCTGGCACCCATGGTCTCCTGGACAGGGGGCTCATCTGAAGCAGATGAAAATCCTGTGGGTCCTGGCAACTTGGATGGCAAGGCCGGACCTGGAGACATATGGGTCACAGGTGAAGCTAATTAGAAGGAGGGGTAGGATTGGGGCAAGGAAGTACTAGACCTGAAACTAATATTTCTATGAGTTTAACGGTAATGGTCAGCAAGGAGACCAGTCTCCTCTAGCATATGTACCTCTCGGTGGTGTAAGAAACCCCTAACGGAAACAGATATACAATTTTTTGCCTTCTCATGCAGCATTAATTGTACCAGTTTAGCATGATCAGTTTAGGCCCCTTCGCTCTCCATCCACTTCTGAAAAAGTAGTTGCTTATGGTGGAAAATTTTCTGTTTTCTTGCAATTGCAGAAATGTCATCAGTAAGCTTTAGGGACTTGCTGATATGCAACCAAAATTGCATACGTTACTGCTGAATAATCCTTGCATTGATTTATTGTAGAGCAGAACAAACATCCTGAGCCTTACCAGTAAATGCACAGTGAATCAGTAGAGCCCATTGGTCAATAGGCCATTGATGGAGCTCCGCTGTCTTTTCAAAAGTGGAGAAGGAAGTGGTCAGGATTACCTTCATCAAACCTAAGCACTAGTTTCCTCTTCGTCTCAACTCTACATTTAACGTACCCACCACCTGAGTTGTGTTTGAGGGTCTCCAAGTTCTTTAACTGAACCGTAAGGGCAAGGTTACTAGGTGAATTTACTCCTAAGGTTACCACAGAGACATCTGCGTCCTCATTGGAGACATTATCTGAACCTTCAGGTGGGCTAATCAACTCCTTGAAAACCATGTGCCTTGTGAGTGAGTCCAGCAATCCTTGTTTGTTCAATCTTGACCTGCCCTCTAATTCAGATTGCTGAGCAAGGCTAAGCAAATCTGTTTTGGTCAGCTTCCTCAGGGCTTCTGCTGAGGGAGCTGCCAAAAATGTCGAAATATCAATCATGATGACTCAAAAATAGAAGGCTAGGTAGCTGAATAGATGTGATAGAGTGTTTAGACAAAACAAAGGCACATTAACAGAACTAACACATACAATAACAAAGTAAAAATAACTCACCATTTGGTCAAGTAAAGGAAGCAAGTAAACCTAAGCTAAAACAAAACTTTCAGTTGAGAACACTTAATACAACAAACACGGGGATTAACAAACAGTTGCTTAAAATTGTTAGCTCCCGTACAGGGGCCCCCACTTGTTGCATTCCCACCAAATTCCTTAAGCCTTAGGGAGAGAAACCTACCCCAGACTGGTCTCAGAAAGGAAAAAATAACAAGTGGGAAACTCGACAATAACTAGCTACTCAGCACCCTGGTGTAGGATGTATACATCACCACAGAGTACAAAAGGAGTATGGTGAACATGTAACTAATTGTATAAGTATTTTTTTACTGCAAGAAGCATGTGCAGGAACCAGTCAAATTTAGTACTCACGTAATAACGTTGTGGAAAAATAATAAGGTAAGCAGTTCTAGGTCATGAACTCAAGGCATAAGGTGAACACAAAAGGCTTAAGTTAACAGGTAAGCATGTATTAAAAACTTGTCTTACATATATACAGTAGAATGAATCACTTAGCTTAACCTTATCCTACCTAGAATACCTTCCCTTAAATATGCTGTTGCATGGAGTCCAACACAAAGCAGCCCATGAGCATTGGGGTAGAAGCTGGATAGGCACATCCAGTCAGCTTGAAGACAAAAATGAGAGAGAGCAAAAGCTAGGCCAAGGTTAACCACAGCATCTAATTTCTTAATTGATTAAACTACATATTTTAGATAATTGATTACAAAACTTGCATACTTTAAGTAATTGACTTACAAAACTTACATACTTTAAATTGACTGATAAAACCTAGTGTGTTAAATTGACTGATAAAAACCTAGTAATAAGATATTACCATTTGAATGTGATCACTATGAGGAATATAAAACAATAATTACAATAGATCTGATTAATAAATACAAAAATATTCTTACTCCACCCAGTGCCATCTAGCAGAAGGAATGTGACACTTCTGTTGTTCCCTTGCCAGTGCGCAGGTTTTGAATCTGACAGTGTTGGGCCCTTGCCTGCTCCGTGATATTTGAATATTACAGGAACTACGACATGTGACAACATGCTGTCAGTGGACTGAACCGGAGCATATGAAGCATCTGGGGTAAACCATGGAAAGGTCTCTGGGGCATGATTGTGGATGGGAAGCTGTGGTTTCATTGCATTACACTTGCAAGCTAGAGAATGGATGTGAGCAGATGTAGCCTTTCATCATCTGTTCCTGGCGCTACCTTGCTAATGTGGGAAACAGCAATCAAGTACAAAAAAATAAAGATTAGAAATTGCATCTAGGGCTGGGGTTTCAAACCTCCATCACTGCAGATGTATATTCTCAATAAAGGAGTATATGGTCAAAAGGACTGGCTGCATAAACTTGAACCTGTCTGTATATTATCCTCACTGCATTCCCAGTTGACTAGTATAGATCTGGTACATTCCACATCATCACCTAATCCCCTTTTATTACATCAGTCCTTGATCAGTAAGTTGAGGTGAAGCATGAACTTCAACACTTATAAAAATGCTTTTTTGTTTACACACTAAGCTGGTGTGTTTATTGAGACCAGGTTCTCTGCTCATACCACGTTTATACACAAAATGCTTGCATTGCATGATCCTAAATTGTTCCTCAGATATTTTCATATGAAATACCCTTAGCCCTAAATCAAATTTCTGAGTACATCAGTCCAACTTGTCCTTGGTGTTCTTTTCCTTGTGTCTTCTACTGTAGTACATCATATTCGCTTGACCAGACTATTTACTGCTGTGCATTCTGTGCAGATATACCATTTAAAAGCCTTTCATCCATGATCCTTTCTAATTTTTTTTTTTTTTTTTTTTTTTTTT
>JAUUDW010633186.1:0-10299 GCA_032361385.1 Panulirus guttatus
GGAACCATTCTATACTCTTCATGTCAGGATTGCTGGCCTTACTTCCTGTCTCATCAAAATGGGACTACCGGGCTAGTCTTGCCATCTTCTTTTTACAAGCACCACACACCTACTCGCACCATTTACTTCACATAAGTACTCCTGCCGTCTCCTGTTTGCACATTCGATTTCTAAATGTAATCATGATAAAGTCCAACAAATCTGTGGCCTCTAGTCCCCGGCATCATGGAGTGCTAAGAATCTCCAGCTGTCCGCCTGACTCTACTGCCAATGAGAGGGAGGGCTCTGGCAGTAGTAGTACCGGCCCCTTCCACGACCTTTCCCCTCTCTGGTAGACCTTCCTCTTTTTCTACTCACTATACCAACATCCGTGGACTCTCTAGTACCCTCGTCCCCAGGGGTTAAAAAGCCAAAACCAGCTGCCTCTTGGCAAGAGGGCCCATCACCAATAGCCATTGGGAACGAGGGTCCACCAGCAAGAGTCCCTGGGGACAAAGAAGTACCAGCAACAGCCACTGGAGAAAAGGAACCACCAGCAGGAACCCCTGGGAAAGAGGGACAACCAGCAGGAGCCCCTGATCACAATCGTCCATTAGCAGCAGCCCTACTCAACTTGTGCCTTAAAGTTCCTCCATTCTGGCGAGGGGCCCGACCCTTCCGTCCAGCCCTAGTGTGGGCTCAACACCCGTCCCGACCCCCAGCATGGAACCTTCGCTTACCAGTACCATGTGATCTGACCGAGAGCACCAATTTACCAGTACCTGCGACGAGATTTCGTCTATGAAAAATGCAAGCGCGTACTGCTCACCACACAGCTTGCTTAATTAACAATACTGTTCCTGCCTCCAAGCATATTATACATTGCTTGTGATCCTTGATTCATCTGGGACTGTTCTGAACCATATATCAAGTTTCCTTTTATGCTTCAGTAGTTGTTGCTCGCATGTTTCTTAATCTTTCGGCAATACACTGAATAGTCCTTCCATCTTGTATAGAAGGCAACATATATTTAAGTTTGATGTAAGTTTTGGTATATATTCCAACGTATTAATGCAGATTTGCTTTTTTTGCCGTTTCAGGTCCATGCCATTATTGAAGATGTCCTCGATCTGCTGCCCAGCGGAAACGATCTTATACATCGTCTTCCTTCCAGCTTGCAGATTTCCAGGTCTTTGAAACTCCCACGATAAGAGCAGACAGTCCATTTCGTCGGTTCCCCTTCTGCAGAGTTTCCTAAGTCCCTCGCTAGCTGCTTGTCTGGTCGTTAACCACCAGGGCTGGAGCAGGTCCCTGTCCTCTCTGGGGTGTGGCAGGCCCCAGACCTCTCTGAGGGTGATGGGTGCCGTCTGCCCTCACGCATTCATCACTTGCTTTCTGTTTTCCCTCGTGAAAGTTCCCATCATCATACCAGCCGTTACCTGGCCCGATATCAACATACCATAAGCATCCTCGAATTACATATTCTCATTCATGGCGACTCTCACCAGTTCTGACTTCCTGTGTCTCTCGGTGTTGTGCCGTCGCTGGGCACCAGCAGTGTATTGCTAATCGCTCCATGATTTTTTCATCGATATTTTTCCTTTTCAAATTTCGTCGGGTTCTCATCTACCTATTTGCAAAGTATATACAGGAATTTTCTGCAAATTTTTTCTTTGTCTTCCTCTGTTCGTGTGCCGCACCGACGGTTGAGTTGCTGTGTCTTCCCCCGGCACAAACCCACGCTGGCCTTTCTGTATACGAGTCTTGAACTGCACATGATGTCAGGCTGACTGGTCTATATACCCGCTGTGGCAGTAGCTTACAACCTCCTCTGTGTAGTGCTGCTACGTATGCAATCCTGTGTGTGTCTGCTACACTGCTTTGATCAAAGCTTTCTTTCATCAACAGGTGAGAGAGAGAGAGAGAGAGAGAGAGAGAGAGAGAGAGAGAGAGAGAGAGAGAGAGAGAGAATGGTAAGCTTTCCTCTCTGGGGACAGTGGGTGCCATGTTGCCTTCCACTGGGGTTGGGCCAGGTCCCTGTCCTCTCTGGGGCGGTGGGTAACATCTGCCGTCACCCTCGGGGTTACGGTAGGTCCCTGTCCTCTCTAGGGCGGTGCGCGCCGTGCGGCCTCCTTCCGTGGCTGGGGTAGGCCCTTCAACGATCTTTGGATGATGGGTGCCGCCTTTCCTTCCCCCGAGGCTGCAGGAGGTCCCTGTCCTCTTTGAGGGCGGCACGTGCCGTGTGGCCTTCCCCCAGGGCTGGGGCAGGTCCCTGTCCTGTCCGGAGTGGATGCAAATGAGCACCTCACCCACCCAACCTGACGTGCTCACGCCAACCCCTCCTGAGCGCCTCACCCACCCTTACTGTGCACCAGAGGTAGGCGCTCACACCCTCACCGTCTATTGATCCACACTTCCCGCCCACACTAATGTCACAGGGTCAGCCACTCCCCCAAAACTAACACACACACACACACACACACGTGGTGTAGAGTTTAGCGTTCCTGACCATCATGTATGCAAAGGCCAACTGGGATCAAACCCTTAAAGGTTCGAATCCCGGTCGTGGCAGTCGGTCCACAGTCTACCCAGCTGTTCATCTTCCCATAGGGGCTAATCAACAGAATGGGCAACTGGCATAAGCTAGGATGTGTATGTGTGTGTGTGTGTGTTTGTACATACAAAGGAGTAAAGACATGGTACATATATACAAAGTTAAGAGACGGGCAACACGAGTGTAAATCTTCAGAGAATGTTTGGTTGGCACAGATTCTGTTTTGTTGCCTATGAGGGAACCATCTGTTATTGCTCATAACATCTCGTGAATATAACACATGACAGTGTCAGCTCGGGCCGTAACGCAACCCAGATAAACGGTGCGAACATTTCAAACGGAATATGAGAAAAGTTGCTGTTTTCATAACACTAAATTTAAAATCATTTTTCCGGAGGCCAATAACACGACCGAATGTTATTCTTAGACAACTTGGCGGGGAACCTAAGGCCTTCACCACTGCAAGAGCCAAACAAACAGGAAGCTATATGCCAGGGCAAGGGAATCTAGAGCAGCCAATCATTGCAACACACAGTCAAGCGAGGAAAATTTCGCTTAAATGTAACTTATAAATGGCCTCAGACGGAGGAAGGCACCATGATGAGTCAGGAGGCAAGAGGACGACATACTGGATGAGTCAAATGAGAACACCAAGTTCGAGAAATTAATATCTGAGAAAAAGATCACAGGTTAACAGAGGCGGTGCAGGAAATACAAATATCAACATAGCAAATCAAAGGACATGTAAAGTGTTTGGTTTCTACCCGGCGTAAAGTTCGGAGGTCTTTTACCACCACATCTCAGGCCGAGTCTAAGGCTCTAAGGCCTAAGCTACTGAGTACTTGATCGGCCAAGCTGTTGGAAGCCGCGGCCCGCAGGCCCACATGACCACCGGACCCCGGTTAGTGTGGTACACCTCGTAAACACTTATCCTGGACCTTCCTACATTCTTCCACTGTATACCTCACGGTGTTCCTGAAGGTTGCAGGCTGTGTGTTCAGTAGTCTTGGGTCCTCGTGGTTCAAAGTGTTTTCCCTTTTTATGCCTTTTATTTTAGAGATAACATTTCAGTCTTCCATGCCTGTCGCGCCAGCAGAGAAATATTTATGAGGGTACGTAGGTTGGGGACCAGACCGTCTGGGAGTTTCCAAGTGTGTGCGAGGATATACCCCTACCGTCTCTGCTCCTGGCAGCACAGCCTTTGTAATTTCAGTTGTTCACAATACTTCAGTTCCTTGACTTTGTCAATACGGACCGTGAAAGATACTCAAACACTTTTTACCTCTGCCGTTATGTTCACCTTGTGGGGTATTTTAAAACGCAAAGTCCGCAAGATCCATCCCACCATATTTTTGGAAGAGGCAACTGTTGCCTTATTCTGTTCGCTAAAGGCAAGCTCGTTAGACATTATTACTCCGAAGTCTTCCACATTGGTGAGTCTTGCTATGACGGTGTCTGTGTCTGTCTGGAGGTCTGTACTGCTGTTGGCTTCTGCAGTCTCTCCATACCGGAGGGGATGGAACTTATCCTCACTGAAAAGCTGTTGTTTTAGGTGGCAACGTGGAAAGCATTTTTCTTTTTTCTCAGTCAGTTTGTTGCTTATCATTGTCTTCTATTGACAAGATTATCATATTGTTTCTGTATCATCTGCAAAGGATGATACGGAACCGACTCTGGTGGTGCCAGTGACAGATACAATGATGAGGAGCAGGAGGGGTGCAGGTACAGTTCCCTGAAGGACTGATCTTCATACTGATGAGAAACTGTTAACCTGATCTACAACAACGTGTTATAATCTCTCAGTTAAGATGTTGCATAACCATCTTGGCATTCTATCAGTTATACCTATCTATGTCATGTGCTATGACACAGTCTTTGTATATCAACTAAACATTTTGTTTAAACTGCCTGTCTAATCCGATCATAACAAGGGTGAAGCAACTGAGAGGGGGTACAATCTTTCCGCCCTGAGATCATGTTGTCCCGTGTTATGCAGATTGCTGGACTTCATAGAGTCAGTCAGTCTACATCTTGCACTCTCAAAAAGTCTAATGATGATGGTGACCGACGTCATAGCTGTCGGTCGGTGGTTTTAGGGATTGTCTTTCTTCCTCTTGTGTGGGTGGAGTGGGGCGATGTTTCACACGCTGGGGGATGATGCCAGAATCTAGACTTTTTTATCCACTGGATATTCAATGCTCGTGCAAAAGGTGTTTTGCATTTCTTTGTAAAGAGTTCTGGTCCTGGAGTCTGGTCCTTGGGCAGGGTGCATGGGTATGCTCTCATTGGCTCTCTCGAAATCGAGGTGATGAAATCCGCTATGTATGTGTAACACAGGGAGAATACTGTTTGGGAAGAGGTCGGTTGGGCTGCTTATCTTTAAGGTGGATTTTGGCTCAATGAACATGGATGTATATGTACGTATCTGTTGGATGTCTGGAGTGGTGGTGTGGTCGAGAGTTTAGACACTGCTCTGGTGTTGCTGTAGTCAGCAGGGTCTCCCACAGCGTCGCAGACATCTCACTGATGTCAGGTCCCGGCGGGTGGTACTAGCTCGTGGTAGATCAGGGCAGGTGCTTATGGGCTGTGGCAGATCGTGGTAGGTGTTAGTACCTCATGGCAGGTCGTGGCAGGCAGTAGGGTGTCTGAGCAGCTGACGGTAGGGAGGGCCAGATGGACCCTGGTGGGTGAGGGAGAACGCCAGTAATGGCGGCCCTCCCGCCCTGCATTGCTCCCTCATACAAAACAGTAACATAAACACGATCCGAATCTCAATGTGGTTTTAAAGCGGAGGGTCTGTAGCACCTGAGTCCTTTCACACGCTGCTCCCAGTGCCTCGTTGGCAGTCAGGTGGCGAGCCCTGAACACTCTCAAAAACATGTTGGTAACACCCCTTGTCTGGAGTTGGGATATGGTTTGGAAATCTATTGGGACATGTCGGACCTAACTTCAGCCTACGACTCTACCATTAAACCATCTCGCCAACGTCTGTTTCCCGAGTGACGTTAATATAAGAAGGAGACTGGAAGCAGGAGAGCGAACGCCTCTACAACAGTTAACATAATAACTGGTGATGGATCTTATCACAGAACTGGAAAATTGAAGCAGAAAACTAATAAGAAAAGGAAGAAACAGCGAGTCAGTTGGGAATTTTTCTTGTAAGACTAAGGGTTTCTGTCGGATGCAAGTTATCCCGAAGCGTTCTGAGTTACTGTTCATTACTCTTCCACGGCCACTGGTCACGTGCAGCAGCTGCTTCCAGGCAAGACAACTGTTCCAGCGTGGGCCGCGCCTGCTGGAACCCAGATGACTCCAGAGGCTCTTTGTCCTTCCGCAAGTTTCCACTTCAAGCGTCTGGGTTTCATCTGGTCCTTACTACTGCCACACAATCTGCCACCATAAGTTGATACAGGATGGGGGAAGTGAGGATGGAAGGATCTACCGAGCCACACGGAGCCCATGTTGACCTGAGTGATGGCCAGCGTTTGGGTCCGTGACGTCAGTCAACTGATGCTTTGTGATGACACTGTTATCGGCAGGTAATCTCATGCAACTATCTGCTCACTTCTTAAAGGATCGTGTCCTTGGGAACCAATGTTAGACTTTGGCACTGCATCACATCCCTCGTCTCCTCATCTCACTTGGCTCATCAGCCATAACAGACTTTGGGAAAATATATAAATCCCGAAGCAGATCTCATTAAAAGTTAACCATTAGCAGTTCTGGCTATACCGTGCCTAACGTATACTTCAATCCCGACAGCTGGGTCTGGGACCTTACCTTACCTTACGTATACCTTACGATGGTTCGGGAGGTCTTCAACCTTCCTACTCCTGGGTGTGGGAAGCGGGTGTCGTGCTGCTCCTCTGCTCAGTCAGTTAGGCTGGTCAAGGGTCACCTGCCCTTACTGCAGCCCCCTGGGGTCAGCCTTCCCCGGCCCTACGGTCTATCACGACCACGTATGACCATAGGTGCTGCAGATGCCACACGCTACACACACAGAACGGTACTGTACCATCAAGTTACCTCTGATGGGGTACCGCCAGGGCCGCTGCTCAGCAATTCTAAAAATTACTCTTAATTAAGAATTTCTAAATATGGAGACATCGTGACGTCACGCTACTTACACATCACCGTGGGGGAAGATGTCACAAGGCATCAGTTCTGGAGACGGCAGACGAAGATTACATTCTAACTCTCTGGTAGGCAGCAGGTGGTACGCAGCCACGGACCAGGGAGGTATATTACCGGCACTACCCGCCTGGGTTCTGTGAAGGTTAACGACGGTTGCGCAGAGCCAGCACTTCAGTGGCCGTCAAGTGCCACTCCTTCAGCTAGGTAGGTGTCTTATTTTTCTGCCTCACCTACAGGTGGGCTGCTGACCTTCTGTCCACAAACATAGTCTTTCCATCCCACACATAACATTCGAGGACACCTAACTGTATATTTCCCTGTGGTGACTGCTACGCGTTAGTCCTGCCTTTTGGTACAATCTCGTCGTACGTAATGGTATGTAAGTAAGTGCGCAGGTACTCTTCAAACGACGATACCTTTAGCGGAGTACTCACTGTCTTCTGAATAAGTGATAACAACTTAATGGTGTCTGCTCTCTATGCGGTCCATGACTCTACTCTGTCTATCACTCTACTCTGTCTATGACTCCAGCCCGTCTGTGACTCTAGCCTGTCCGACTCCACCCACTCTATGACTCTAGCCTGTCTGACTCTAGTCTATATATGACTAGCTTGTCCATGACAACCTTGTCTATGAGTCCAGCCTGGTAAACACCTGGTGGAGTCTTCGGGGGTCTCCACCCCAGAGCCTGGCCTGATCCTAAGCTGTTGGGTTGGGTCGTTGGAATCCGCAGCCCGCAGGCCCACATAGCCCCCACAGGCTGGCTGACTTAATATAATTTGTAGGTATTTGTCCAGTGCACTCTTGAACTTCTCTACCGTGCATCCCAGGCTGTTTCTGATAGTAGATGGCAATGTGTTGAAGAGTCTTGGGCCCCGGATGGCTACTGTGTTCTCTCTTTTGTACATATGGCACCTTTGGATTCCAGAGGTAGTATTTTACAAAGTCTTCCATGCCTGACGTGCCAGCAGGAAGTTATTTCCGAATGTAAGTCGGGATCCATATCTTCAAGGAGTTTCCAGGTATAGATGATGATATACCTCTTCTGTCTGCGCTCCAGGGAGTGTTGCCTCTGATATTTCAACCGTTCCCAATAATTTAGTTCCCTTACCACACCAATATGGGCTGTGAAAGATCTATAAACACTTTTTGATTCCGCAATTTCGCCCGCCTTGTACGGTGATGTTACAACGCAGCAATATTCAATTCGTGAAGGTATTAACACCCAGAATAATATAATTGGTTTTCTTCCCTTGTCTCGAAGGTCCGCAGGATCCAGCCTGCCAACCCTCTGCATGAGGCAACCGCTGTGTTGTGTTCGCTGAAGGTTAGGTCGTCAGACATTATTACTCGAAGATCTTTCACACTGTTCATCTGGTTATGACCGCGTCTGTGTCTATCCGGCATTCTGCTTTATAATTCATTTACCTCAGACCGGCGGAGTTGAAATTCATCCCCATTGAAAAGCATCTTGTTTTCGGTTGCACACTTAAAGATTTAGTGTATGTCTCTTTGTAGCCTTTCAGCATCCTCTACTGTTATTATTTTCATACTTATTCTTGTATTATCTGCAAAGGATATTATGAAAGTGTGGCTCGAGTTTGCGTCAATGTCAAATGCAAAGGTGAGGAACAGGAGGGGTGCAAGTACAGTTCCTTGGGGGATGAGCGTTTTACCGCGGAGGCGCTGGAGATGGCATGGTTTACAACTGTGTTGTGATCTATGAGTTAAAAAGTTGTGTATCCATCTCACAATTTCTCCGATTATTCCCATCCTTCGCATTTTATGTGCTATGACACCATGGTTACGTATGTTAAATGCTTTAGCATAGTCTGTATAAATCTCTCTCGCATTTATTTTGCTTCTAAAGCTTCAACAATCCTATCACAGTGGTAAAGCAACTGAGAGAGGCAAGATCTTCCCGCCCTGAAATCATGTTTTCCTGGGTTATGTAGATTGTTCACTTCCATAAATTCTGTCAATTTGCTTCTGAGAACTCTGATTTTAATAATGTTCGATGTCAGTGCTATCACGGGATAGTTTTACGGGTGCTCTGCTTTCACCTTTGTGGAGTGGGGCGATGTAAGTCAGTTTTAGCCTCTTGGGAATGATGACAGAATCTAAATTCTTCTTCCCCAGATGATATTTGTGCACGTACCAGAAGTGTCTTTATAAAGACTACTTCCAAGAGCCCAGGCCTGGGGCTGAGTGCATGGGTATGCTATCAATGGCCCTCGCGAAACCCTATGTTCAGGTGGTGATATCTGCAGAGTCTGGGGATTACTGTTTAGGGAGAAGGTTGTTGGGTCATTTACCTTCAAGGAATACCGACTCATATTGCCTTCCTTAGAATCTCACACATCTCCTGCCGGTCGTCTGTAAAAACACCTTTTGTTTTCAGTTGGCCTATGGAGTTTGTGGTCCTGGATTTGTGTCTTACATATCAGTATAAGTATTTTGGGTTGTCTCTTCTTTCACTATCTTTTTCTTCCTTTTCCTGTTTCCTACGACATTTTCAGTTTATGGTCTATGTCTGATAATTCACTGGATGGATCCACATCTCACTATTCATATGGTCTTTTGTGACTGTTTCAAGGCCGCAAATACTTCACTGCATTAACTCGTTTGCGGAGTAACTTAATGGGATTTTATTTGTTCTCTGTGGTTTAAGTACGTGCACATTAGCAAACACGAAGGACGTTACATGGCTTGTCTCTGTGTTGCTTTGGGGCGTTGATATGCTCTGTTCTGCTGAACTTGCCAGAGCTCTCAGTTCTCTCACCATTCTGAAGAAGGAAGCCAGAGTCATTTCCTCCTCTGGTAGTTCTTTCCTACCTATGTTTGGCCCTGTGTTTGTGACTCAAAAAGAACGTGTATTGTGAGGGGCACGAGAGATGTGTCTAACTGTCCCTCAAATGTGGTGGTTCTCAAAGTACTCGTTCAAGCAGCGCCTAATCTGTGGTGATGATTGTCACATTTCTGGATGATGGAATCTGCATCCCCCTCCATTTTTCAGGGTGTTTCAATTCATATTTATCCCAGTAACATACGCCACTCTTGCCATGCATTCCACTTCCCTTCGCGTAAGATCTTCAGACTTTGTCTACCCTTTGGATTTGTTGGTCATGCACTGAATCGTATCTCACACTCTCCGTACCCGTCTATGACTCCTCTCTGTCTATGACTTTGTCTAAGAATTTATCCTGTCTATGACACTCGCCTGTCTGACTCTAGCGTGTCTATGACACTATCCTATCTGTGACTCTCACCTGTCTGACTCTAGTCTCTCTATGACTCTAGTCTGTCTATGACTCTGGCTCGTCTATGAAACTATCCTGTCTATGACTCTAGCCTGTCTGACTCTAGTCTGTCTATGACTCTGGCCTGTCTATGATGCTACAGCACCGGTGGTGTCTTCACTGTGGGCAGTGCTACAGTGCAAGTAGCGTTTAAAATGGAAGGTAACAATGTCGGCAGAATTCACAGTGGGTGAGGCCGTGCTTGCCTGCCAGTGGGTTAGGGAGGCGGGTGCAGCAGTGGCAGGTCAGCCCCACTGTTTATAACACTCGGGGGAGCAACTTTGCGGGAATGCGTTGACGGCAACATATGGCGGGAAGCATAAAGTTGTCCCG
>JAUUDW010633197.1:0-11202 GCA_032361385.1 Panulirus guttatus
GCTGGTGGGGGAGGTGCCGTAAAAGTAGATACATTTATGAGAATGTCGTCAGACGAACCAAGTGATCAGATAAACCAAGAGGAGTGCCGCAGGGTTCTGGTGTGCTACCGCTACTCTTTTAGATCGATGTAATGATTTACCTGAAGGTATGGAAGCCTACCTGTTTATGTTTGCGGATGGTGCTAAGCTCATCAAAGAAGCAAACAATGATGATGAAGTATTAAAACTGAACTGATGATTTCATCAACTTACAAGGTGACCTACGCAAACTCCCAAGTTGGTCTGACACACAGTTGTTGAAATCTAACCCAAGAAAATGAAGAGTCGCGAGGACTGGGCTCAGTGAAAGAGGATCTCGATACGAATATTATCACGGCGGAGATTTTGCCGCAGGAATATTTTGTGTAAGAGGAACGTGGGAGTCGACATTGTTGCTGTTCAGTCGCCACAGCTCTACCTCAGGAGGACTGTAAAGTAAACGCACAATCTTCTGGCATATGTCCGAAATGCATTTAGCTACACAGATAGAGAATAGTCTGAAAATTATCGACAACGTCTTTCCATAATGCTTGACCTGGAATATTCCTCTTAAGTTTGGTCACCGCAAAAGATGGTACCAGAATTAAAAAGAGATGATTACAGTGATGGGTTGGAGGTTACAAGTTTTCCTCTCATGTAGTAAAGAAGAGTAAGGAATGACCTGATCATAACCCTCAAATTTCATAATGACGTCAACAGTGAAATGGTCTTCGAAAGAGGGAAAAGATGCCACAGCGGGAAGCTAAGAGGGATATTTGTTCGACAAGATGTGAAAAATTAATTTCATAGGATGAGAGTAACAGTTGAACAGAACAAGGTTAAGTCATGAGCCTGTGAGCACTGAGAGGGAACATGAATGTAAAAAGATGGATGACAGTACAGAAGGCTCGAGAGATGGGACCCCACGAGTACAGAATGCCCCCCCCCCCATATACAAATAGGAAATGTAATAACAGTAAACACAGTCCCACATTCATATATGAACACATATGAATACGCACACTCTTGCACAGGAAAGAGCACATTCAACTACAGACGCACATTAATGTATATACACACACACACAACTACACGCACACATGCATGCAATTTTATGGTGTGGCGGTAGCGTTACTGACCGTCATGCACGCAAGGGCCGCCTGGGATCAAACCCAAATAGGTTTAAATCCTGGTCGTGGCAGCCGGTCCACAGTCCACCCAGCTGTTCATCCATCCTCCCCTCGGGTCTGGTCGATAAAATGGGTACCTGGCTTAGGCTGGGGTGTGTGTGGGTGTGTGTGTGTAAACACACACTGGAGAAATGACAAACCACATATACACACGGTAAAGAAGACGGGACAACGCGATTGTAAAACTCTCTCCCCGTAACACACAAGTAGTAATCATAAAAATGATAATCACACACCTACCCAAGCACGCAATCACCCGTGCACCAACGTCAACACCATGCATGCAATCATACACACTCACAGACCCGTACATAAGCAGCTGGGAGGCAACAATACCTCACCTGTCGCCAGAGCTTCGCATTTGGAAAATTGTTTAGTGGATCAACTGTCTGTTGGGAAATATTACAAGTCCATCAAATATATAGATAAGGAATATTCAGCAAACTATCCACCTCATATATTACGCCAAAACTAGAGTATGCTTCTCAAGTTTCGTCCCCGCAATCAAAGAAAGGCAAAGAGGTAATAGAGAAGGTTCAGAGAAGGGCGACAAAGATGGCACCAGAATGAAATGAACAGAGTTAGAGAGAGAATAGAAACCATAAAATCATTCATCATGGACGACAGAAAAGTGAGGGGTGATTTGAATGAAATATTTACGCTTTTAAATCAGGATGACGATGCCGAAAGACGAGTAGTTCTGAGAAAGATACAAAGGAAAACAAAGCAACATACTTGTTCAAAAATATCTAAAGCACTTTAACGGTTAACAAAATATAAAAAGTACTCTTATACTGTAAGTGTAGTACGTGAATGTAATAAACTGATGAAACTGTGAAGGTTTGCACATACAAAGGCAAGCTGTAGTCAAAATTATAACCATCAATATGTAATTACACCTACGTAAGTGAGAGGCAACATGGGGTTAAGGGAATACTGTGTGTAACAAATATCTTATATTTCTATTACAAAACTGAGCTTCATTATAGACAAAAGGATGGATAACTTGACTGTGTGTTTCTGGAGTGCCAGAAAGCATTTGACTGCACTGAGGACTAGTAAAGAAACTGGATCTATCCTTTCCTGGTGAGATTACCGCAGAGGAAGGCAAAAAATGATGCAAATCAAAATTTTCATCGGCGATGAGCGAGGGTCAGGATTGGGGTGCGACAGGTCCCAGTCTTGGAACCACTGATCTTCTTGGTCTATGCAAATGACCATTCAGAGGGACTGATCTCTTACTGAAGGTGTTTGCGAATGATGCAACATTCGTGAGAGAAGTAAAAAGTAATGAAAATTGCATCAACTAACGAGAAGAGTGAGACATACTCAAATGTTGGTCTAATGATAGTTCATGAAATTCAATCCCAGCAAAAGCAGAGTAATTGAGATAGGACAGTGAAAGATGGCCTCGATACGGTTAGTAGGAAGTAGGAAATAAGATCCAGGAGTCTGTGTGAGAAAGACGTGGGAGTCGACATTGTACCAAACCTGTCACCTTAGCAGCACAACAAGAGAAATTTGCAGGAGTCAGTCTGTCTGCTGGTAAAAGAAGAAGAACAAGGAAATGTTCCACTATGTACGTAGGAGCAAAACATGAATATGGTTCTAAATTCTGGTCACCACCCTTAAAGCGGCACAAACATCTAATTGAGAGGATCCAGAGGAAGGCAACAAAAGACGGTACTTGGCTTAAAGGAGCTGAGCTATTGAGAGAGTGCCTGGAGACCGCCGAGTTTCCTACCATGGAGGATAGAGGAGTAAGGGGTGACTTGAACATACCCTTCAAGTTTCTAAATCAGTTGGATAACACGCACAAGGACCAGTTCTTCGCGAGATGCAAGGACGGCAAAGTTACCTGAGGGCACAGCAGGAAGCTAAGAGAGAGCCTGTCTGAAAAGCTGGAGGGAAAGTTATGGCAACATTAGCAGGGTGATGGCTGACTGGAATAGACTGTGACGAAATGGTGAATGTTGACTGCACGCAAATGTTTACGAAGATAAGTGATGGTAGACCAGGCTTAAAAAATGGGGCCACACGAATATGACACGCCCTCCCCGGACCGTACGGACAGGTGATAAGACAAACAAGTACAGGAGAATGTTTATGCACACGCACGCACCCACCTACACATACACACGAAATTATACACTGTCATCCTGCTCCTGTCCACGTGACTGTCTCTTTTAATGACAGAGGTTTTGGTCAGGGACAGGTGCCCTCTGCGAGGCCGGACCTTCATTGTAAATAGGGAAAGATGAACGTGAAAGAACGAGAAAAATAAATGAAGACCAGCCCGGGAGCTTACAGCGACTGAGACGGAAGTCCTGACACGGAGGGTGCAAGATGGTTCCGGGCACCACTTCAACACTCCTACGTCAGGAGGGATGTAGTTCCCCGGGCGGCTGCTGTCTACAACCTACCTGTTTTAGTCTGTCCCTCTGTAAGTTACCGTCAGTGTGAATCTGTCTTTATTGCGACTGCGTGTCTGTCCGTGTCCATTCCTACTCCACAACAAGATCATTTCCAGCACCCTCTCCCCTCCCTCTTCCCCAACACCTGGTACGCCATAATTGACGACACTTGGGGGAGGGGAAATTCCCCACGTCTGACGTCAAAGCAACACCCCCCAACCCCCACCGGCGCCAGATGGCACCAGGAGATCCCGCGATCCCGGAAGATGACGAATGCGCATACTGATTGGCCCACACTTGGCACGTCAGACTCACGTCACGAACGAGGAGGCGTGTCCTCACTGACACTCAGGTACTAGTTCCTTAGGATGATGACAAATGTCGTTTCTACAGCACTTCCTGTGTTGTAAGCATTCATGCTACTGCATCTGTTACTTATTCACCTGCACTGCCAGTTTTGTAGTCATTTCCTTGCAAATGAACTCAAATCATGAGAATAATTTCTCCTAAAGTCACAAATCTGGAGTCATGAGTTACGATTCTATCCTTATGTTGAAGGCTCCAGTCACGGACAAAAGTCCACATCAAGGCCGGGCCCTAATTGAGAAATAGAGAGAATTAAAAAACGGGAAAAAAGACAGGGAAAGTACTTACGAATTTTTGAAAGTGAAAGACCTGTTTTTTGGGTAACAATATGAGCCACCAAGAAATTCAATTCATGAGTCAAAGTTATCAGTTTCATATGGTGCATGACGGAGTCCTGGGTCATAAGTTAAGTCAAGACTCATGAAGAAGTCATCACGAGTCAAAGGTCAAGGACAGCCATTTAAGTCCTGAATCACGAGAGGAGTCAGCTTATCTAAAGCTATACGAGTCATGAGTAAGATTTGCGACTCATGAATCGTCATACCTGAGTAATTCATCTAGACTCACTGGTCAAATAACACTCGTCACTGTACACGAGACAGGATCCATGAGTGAGTCCTGAGTTATGAGCAAGTGAACATGAGTCATGAGTCGGTCATCAGTCATGTATCACCGGAAGTGCTTCATGAATACCAGGGCCCCTGAGTCTGTCAGTCAAAGGCAATGACTTACTAATGTTTAGTCTCAGGCTGTCACATGCATTTAGTCATGGACTATGACTCACATGTGTTCTCTATGAGTTACAACCATATGAATCACAAGAGATGATTCAGTGAAAATGAGTCGCACAACTGAGTCGCATGACGAGTTCCTCCTTGAGTAAAAAGTTACAACGATGAATTACGAGTCTGGAGTATCAGTCGATGGATTAAGGAA
The DNA here is from genome assembly GCA_032361385.1 of Panulirus guttatus. Classification (NCBI taxonomy): domain Eukaryota; kingdom Metazoa; phylum Arthropoda; class Malacostraca; order Decapoda; family Palinuridae; genus Panulirus; species Panulirus guttatus. The sequence continues at coordinate 4,925 of JAUUDW010633197.1, forward strand.
GTCACGAGTTGAGTTCCCCCATGAGTCACGAGTTAAAACTTTAAGTGTCTGGTTTTGGAAAATCCAGTGATGAATCAGGGATGATGAGTCATACATATGAGTCACGTGATGAGTTTCTCATTAGTAACGAGTTATGGCTGAGAGACGAGTTATAAATGACAGGTGATGAATCAAAGGTGATGAATCACAGGCGATGAGTCATAAGACAGTCCTGCTGCATCAGTTACCACCAAAATCGGTATCGATCTTTTTCTTGAATGCCACAAGCTTTTAACGTTAACAATAATGATACCATAAACCAGTGTATTCACCTTTCTGGTCACCCATCTCTTACTCAGGATATGATGCCCCCCCCCCCAACATCCCCACTCAGGGGTAATCCGACCCCCACGACTTTAAGAGCACTTTCCCACGTTTTTACATTTCTAACAATGCCATTCACTTGGAGGAGGTGACACTTGTGTTCTCCTTTTTAATGTCGAAAGATGCTGTTAATGTTGACCAACTCTATAATACATTTCTGTAAATGACCCATTCGTGAAAATTGATGTCCGCCAACTCTGGGTGAATACGACAACAATGGGCAAACGGAACTTCCAAGTTTTACTTAAAATACATTTTTACTGACACGCGGCCGTTATCAGCTGAACTGAAGTCAATAAGAGGAAACACAGATACTGATAACTTTTCCATATTTCTATAATGACAGTATCTGTTTCATCAATGGCAGAAAAGATGCTCTAAAAATAAAACCGTGTCAGAATGTCATGAAACGAGTCTTCTATTTCCTAAAGCTTACATCAAACTTTAACAACATGGGACAGCAAATAATTTCGACTTTCTCTTCTCCCGATCAGTCAGATCAACGCGTTCCACCTGACCTAGTTATCAAAACCAACGAAAAATCTGTAAATTTAAACCCACAACGATCAACTTACTGTACCTGTACATTCGCTCATGTAATACTCTTAGTTCTAGCCTGTATTCTCAATATTCTAATCACTAACCGTAAAAATGGATAAAATCATTATATTACCAAATATCATTAAACCTTTTAGCAATTATGCCAGGAAATGCGAGCATCAAATACTGTGTGTAAGAGGCTTTGAGGGAAACTTTTATCTTTTCTGAGAAGGAATAAAGGCTCTGACGAGCAATTATTTTTCTTTCAAAATCGTCCTGCTTGATCGGTCTATTTAGATTACATAAGTACGTTTGAGATTATAAAATTGTGCACGTCAATCAGGTTTTGATTAAACACCACCTTTGACGAATTCTAACCCCATCGACTTGCGATAAAATCTATCAAAAGAAGTCTTGATAAGCTCAGGAAACATCAACAGAGCAGTTAATGTAATCGATTGGATATACCTTAACATCTCTTTCAACTCACTAGTATAACAAAGGAGGAAGAAGAAAAAGAAAAAAATAAAGTGGTGGAGAAAACCTTCAGCCACGCGTCTTTTCACTGGTTAGCGTTTTCTTTCACTCTGAAAAGTTGCCAGCCTTCCAATACCCCTGTGTTTCTTAACAGCATCACCAGCTGAAGCACCCGTCACTACACAGCTGTCAATCTACCTAACTCTCAGTATTTCATAAGAACCTACCCTTAATTTTCCCCCGGTATACCAAGAGGATATGCTTTTCCAAAGCTGTTCATACGAGATCATTACCAGGTTCTCAAGGTATATCTGCTTTAGTCTATCATCACTCAGTTGACAGGATGTAACACATACAGTAATTTCATGCCTCTAGACTGCTTTCAATCAGTCGACAGAGGCTCAGGGGAGACACCTGGGGTAATATCTTCTGCATGATCTCACACACAACTCATAGCATCCGCTAGCACACTAGAAAATACTCATAAATTATTCACCAACACATACCCCCTTTCTCTCCAGCAAGTCCTCTATTTCTAGTGCCTTGTAGACCTGCTCTCTGTACTCCTCGGCCTGCTGCTTCTTCAACTTGGCACGCTCGTAGTTCTCGGTCTCTATGGCATGCTTCTTCTCGATCTCGTACTTGCCGAGTCGTTCCCCCGCCGTGCGAAGCTGAGTGACTGCGGCTTTCAGTTTATTGGCGTACTCGAAGCGTTCCTCTGGGCGGGGCGAGACACAGAAAACGGATATGAGAGAGAATGGGCATTACAGAAAAAGTACACAGGATAGAATATGGTTAACTATAACAAATCTATGTAAACATAAACTACTAACCTGCATCTCAGTAAAAGCTTATTCATTCATGCATATTGTGAAATATATTGTAAGCCAATGATATAATAGACACAACACACATAGACTCTAAATTAGGACTTCAGTTCCAGGTTTGGATAAGTATGGCGCAAAGCGTGCAGCTTCTGCTCCAAGAATAAGTTGCTTCGAAACAAATGTACATAGTAAAGAGATCCAACCCTCAGATAAAAAATACTGCACTGTGAATATACAAAGGTAAGCAACATAAACCACACGAAGATAAACATGAGGCCTCCACACCGTCCCGCTTCACCAGGCCACCGCAGAACTAAATCCCTCCCTGGACCGAGCACAAAGTTAGGTTATAAACCGTCAAGAGGGATACGAGAAGCAACATCTTCAGCAACAAAGTAGCGGACATAAGGAACATACACACGACACTACAGAACTCGAGGAAAGATAAGAAAAAACTTACGGAAGACGTGAGGAAACATTTCATCTACTGAATTTGGGGAGCACTGAAGAATTCAAGTCTGCATGATAAGCAGCAAATTAGGAGAAGAGGCCCCATGACTACATAACTCCAAACCCAAAAAAGAGAGAGAGAAAGAAAGTGGGAGACAACAGAGTGACGAGCACACCGAGGAAAACTGGCATTAAGACAGCGTGGCGGGTGGCACCTGGCAACCCAAGTGTGACTCATCCCGCGCGCGGGAAACGTTTAATCATGAAACATTTCATCGTCCACGGTCGATATGTAAATGCCACTCTTCTGTACGTTAACCTGCCTTACTCTGTCCTTCGCCGGTCATTACAGGGAGTTTCACTATGTGTTATAAGAAACGATGGACTACCTCTTTGGTGATGCAGCCAAAATGATTTTCCAATGACATCAGAGTAATTGGGATTCATCATGCATATGACGTCAGAGGATAATGCTGACCTGTCCAGCTTACACGTTAGGTAATCGGTGATTAGCTATGCAATTAATGTGAGATAAGATTTTAAGCAGTCAGGAGTAACTAGTGACTGGCTGCTCAGCCTATCACACTAAGTAACAAAAGGTTTGCAGCATCACATAATTCTCTGCTCAATAGTCCATCTTCTGATCTCTAGAATAACCAATAAAAAAAAAGGCAAAAAAAGACCGAATCGATACTTTCGTATTTTTTTTTTCCAATGCAGTTTCATTGGCGCCGGCGGGAGGCGTGGCAAACGTGACGGCAGAGGGTGGGGCGGCCACACTGGCACAAATGGCGACCATACACAGCTGTTGTCAGGCAGCGACACTGCACACGTACCATTTATCCTTAATTAATCGTACCCAGAAGTGGCTGAATATTCCAAAATATCGAGTATCTGGATGGCGTCAGTTATCAGTATGATCAGGGGACATCTGCAAGGATTATGCTGATCATCGTCGATACAAATCACCAGCGAAGCGGAACGTAACCGATCGACCACAAGCAACCAATGTAAACAACGGGTACAGCGGCCCCGGTGCGTGACTCACGTATCACACGGGCCAGACGGCAGACAATTAACCGCAAAGCGTCGGATAACCGGACAAGTCGATTACTGGAGGTCGGATAAAAGGCTGATAAGTTTGCAAGATAAAGCTACCACAGCTGGAGCACTGGCAGCTTTCTAAGGAATGCCGATGTGAAAAGTCTTTCACATTTTCAAATATAATTTCACTGACACTAAAGAGACTATAAATAATCACCGGCTTTGTCATTTCACCGTTAAGAATTAAAGGGTTTGGCTTGAGGTAATATAGGGATGGAAACAAGATAGAAAATAAAAAAGCTGCATAGTTATTTCTCGTGTTTTTTCCACCCATCAAAAGCGAGATTAGTTAGTCGTTTGGACTTACGGGCTACCAACTGCCGAGGGGTGACTAGGGTCGTCAGCGTCAAGCCACATCCACCAACACATATCTATACACATTCTTTAGGTGTTACGGATAATTCCGAGACCATATACACTCCCGCTATGTACGTGGCCCATGACGAAGAAGACGAGAACCTAACCTGCTCACTTACCGTGTGGATCCGCAAGTGCTACTGACTCCCTCATTCCACAGCCGAACCTCTCTCTCTCTCTCTCTCTCTCCCCCCTCCCCCCCAAGCCGGGCGGGGCCCAAAGACACTTCAACGCCCGTCACGCGGCGCCGCTCTGCGTCGGAAACCACCGCTGCCGACCTCACCCCTTCCTCTTACCTAATCCTCGGCTGTCAACTTCTTCCCCCTTACCTCTCACAGCGGCGGCTCTCTTGTCCTCGAGCATCCTGATGGTGTTGGCCACCTGGGTGTCCACGTACATGGCGAAGGCCAGGTCGTGGTAGAGGGGCACATCCTGGTGGCGCCCTCCGGGCACCTGGCCCCCCTCCCCGTCCGGCGACACGCTATTGTTGTTGGCTTCGACCTCGTTACCCAGGACATTGATGGCCACCAGCCCGATCTGTGAGGAGACAGAGTCAACAAGTCGTCGTTAGGGTAGTCTTGGGGTAGATGGGTGGTGGGTAGACGGTGAGTTCAAACGCCTTTACGAGAGGTTAACCTCTCGATCACAACAGCACGACCCTGGGGAACGATAGCCTGGCCATTGACTTGAACCCTGAGGATCCGATCAAAGGCGACATCATACACGAGGGCGGCAGCCTCGTGTTCGAGGATTTAACAGGGTGTCAGGAGCACAGTGGTCTGGATACTCCACAAGGAGATTTTCACAAAAGGCGCCATCATCAGACAAGGGTAAGGTCCAGAGGAACACTAATGACTTTGTCATCCACATCACGTGACTGTTACATTAACTTATGGCAACAGTCTTACCGCAGTATCATTATGAATTAATGTGACAGTTAACTTATGACAACAGGGTTTTGCAGCTATCTGCTACAATAAACCGTGTGACTTTAATAACCTTATACCGCAGTTAATAATGTTTTATATAGCTATCTGATTATCAAAGATACATGAATCTGAAACCTAAAATGCGGTTCTTGCTGAACTTGATCACCTCAAGCGTGGGCAGTTGTGATGTCTACTTCTTGCCCTATATTTCTAAGCTTTGGGACTCTCTACTTTGTCATGTCTTTCCTAATATCAACGATGATCTTCTTTTATTACACGGCAAGTTTTCCCACCTCCTCCATTTTCCGTTCTTGGCCTGGCCTCGAAGAAGACTTCTGTCTGTATCCAAAGCCTACGACACACGAAAAAGCTAATTATCAAAATCCAGGCTTGTCATTAACCTCTACACCCAGGCACCAGGTACAACACTGTCACAATCTAACCATTACGTTCCTTAATCACATCAACAACTGTCTTAACTATCCCGGGTCATATGAAAACCTATTTCAGAATATTTCTTTTTACGATGGCTGGTTGGCTGACTGCAGGCCTCTTAAATCATTAAGGTCGCCTACGTCAAGTTGTTACAACCACCTTCCTCAGGTGTTAGGGAAGTGAATACCTTTCATAAACATAGCAGCTCCACAGGTGAGAACCTGTCATAAACACAGCAGTTCCACTGTTGAACATCTGTCATAAACACAGCAGTTCACTGTTGAACATCTCTCATAAACACAGCAGCTCTACAGCTGAGCACCTGTCATAAACACTTCAACCCCATAGCTGAACATTTGTCATAAAACAGCAGTGTCATGGCTGATCACCCGTATTAAACAGTTGTTCTACAGCATAGCACCTGTCATAAACAGTACTTATAAAGATGAACACCTGTCAGAACTCAAAGGGCGAACACGTGTTATGAACACTGTCGTTCCCTTGCTGAACATCCTTACCTGTATAAATGAAGGAAAAAATCATCAAATCACACATATAACTTTTGTGTCAAAAACTCTTTACCTTCTTAATAATTTCCGGAATGAACGAATAACTTCCTATGACGATCAAATTATTCCTGGACAAACAAAAAAATTTCCTCACTGGACAAAAAATCTCTAATTGAGGGAATAATTCTGACTGAATGTCTGTTGTTGGTTAAGCTAGTAATTCCCGTCGATTCACTGAGCTAACAATCTATATTCCTTACCCCTGTTTGGCAACTTCACCATCAATA